>JAVTVY010037915.1:0-17133 GCA_036873755.1 Hanleya hanleyi | reverse complement strand
TTGTAGGTCCTGTGACGTTAGTCACACTGCCATGTATGTAGCCTTATAAGACGCCAAGTTGTTGTTGTTGTTTAAGCCTTGGCGGCTTATGACGGTAGTTGAAAGTAAGAGAAAAAAAGAAGAAACTATCACAAAAATACTTACTTTCAAACCTCGTACACTCCCCTGAATATGTCCTTTCCGTACTATGATCACCTAACTGTGAGTGAATGGTGTCATCAGGTGGGGCTCCAACACCGATCAAGCATTAAATGCTCCATTGAGCCTTTAAAGCTCCATCGAGCTACAAGGAAGTAGGAATAAGTAACTACACCTCAGCCGTCTACCTTATGTGGTTCGAGTCGCATTGGCAAACTGACGGTGAGATGTCTCCAACACCTAAGTAATTTAACGAGTAAAAAACTACCGATCACCACCAACATTTTATCGAGTTTTTGATTATGAAATAGGAGCATTGTGTAGTACAGATTAGTGTTTTCTCACCTCCTGATTCCACTCTATTTCAACGTCCTCCGCTATGAGTAGGCCGCCATATTTCGAGATGAAAACGAGGCTGTCTGCACGGGAATTAATAATTTAGCGAATTTTTCCGAAAACACATGTACGATGGTTTGGATGGGATCACATTAACAAACACTTAATATGTGGTTAATTTGCTATCGTTGAAATAAAACAAATTTGTTAACGTTATAATTGGCTTATTGTACATCATACGTCATCCACAGCAGCCTCGTTCTTGTTGTGTGTTGTTATTGAATACTGGATATATTGATCTGCGCAGAATATGGACAAGATGGAGCCCAAATGTGTGTGTTCACGCCATGAAGAGTTCTCGGTGGATGGAGTAAAGAAATTATATAAATTAACTGCCAAGAAATAC
Source organism: Hanleya hanleyi (assembly GCA_036873755.1). Taxonomy (NCBI): domain Eukaryota; kingdom Metazoa; phylum Mollusca; class Polyplacophora; order Lepidopleurida; family Hanleyidae; genus Hanleya; species Hanleya hanleyi. The sequence goes on along the minus strand of JAVTVY010037915.1, from coordinate 16,253 downwards.
AAAGTGCGGGTAATACAGGAATTAAGGAATAGAGGCTTATTGGGAAAAGGCACTTATTTATGTGCGGCTTGTATTCATCCAGCAGATAGGGGATGGCAATCTGAATGATGAGGTTTTGAAGGCACTGGCCGAAGCAATAAACAAAACGAAAAAGTGAAACGAGAGGCAGAAACAATTAATATAGGTAGATCATATGAAGATATAGAAAACTTTAATCCAGTGGAGTGGTTAAGGGAGCGGAACGAAGTTGTAACATCATTCATGAGAGGCGTCGCACAGGTAGATGACATCGATACCCCCAACAAAACAATTACAGTATTAATCATGTCTGTTGACTGCCTTTATTCTGGTGACACCCCTGCCCTTTTCAACACAGCTATTAAGCCACAACATTACAGGGTCCAAGACCATTTCTAATGTCAATTCTAAAGTTCTCCCTTGTGGGAATTACATAACCCTGCAAAGGTGGCTGGAGAGACAGTATCTAATACCAAATGCGTGTCCGCCGGTTAATGACAGGATCTCTTTTTGGACAACAATCAAAAGATAGGGAGAAATTGGATAGTTTTGTACAATGCAAAAGCTGTCATCAGTGTTATGACCAACATCATCCATATATTCCCTCATGCACCAACAAACCCACATAACATTCCCGAGCTGTCCCCTTCATCTTGGCTGTTTAGGTCAAAGTACACTCCTCAGGAAATCATACATATGATAAATGACCTCACCAGAGAATCTGACACACTGTTTGATGACATGAAAAGGGATTTCATTTCAAACTGCTTGGAAACAATCTACAAGGAGCAGAGTCGTCGTGATTCCAGTGGTGCTGACCTTGTTGACAGAGTATGCTCGGATCCAAACACAGAAATTGGGTCAGGTAAGACCAATGTGGACGAGTATGCTTTCATGGAACATCACCGTGCCAAAGAGTCTCCAGAGGTAATTCTGGGTGATCCCTGTTTCACCAATCCGTGCTCCTATCAGTCATTGCGGACAGTTCTGCGGCACATTGCAGTGCGGCCTAGCTTTCTCAGTTTTGGCATCACTGCTCATGTGCAATTGAGATAACTAGACCACAATTCACTGTAAAATACAAGTGTTGGAGACCAACGCCAATGGACTGTGATAGGGTCCGACGGGATGCCATATCTGCTATGTTCCCGCCTGATACAGCAAGAGTCTGATCTTCAAACCATCCTTCTACAACCGGGGCTAGGCCATTATGAGATTAACATGGTGAAGGCCTGCTTCAAGTTGCTGTGGGATGTGTGTCTGTCAGAGTTGGCCAAGATGCTTAGGTACACATCTATCAGGGCGCAAGTCGCATGTAGGAATGCGAGTGATCATCACAAGGCATGGCAGCTTGTGAAAATCTTCTTTCTGGGAACCCGTGATGAGCTCTTGGCTCCATTTGTCCGGGAGTGCATTGCCACTGGTGAAACCCCTACAGTGGACGAGTACGCCAGGTGGCTGGTAAATGTAAGAAATTCTAACTATGTCTTCTTAAATGACCTTGTGTTCCAGTATATTTTGTCCATGTTTTTCATTCGCGTCGGTGTTCGTCGCAATAACTGATCAGACTGCATGATTGCAAGCCGGGTGAAATTTGCCAATCTCTTCTATGGGCTACACATGGTGCATTACCAGGAAATAGATTTTCATGCGTGTCCTCCTTGCCCCTCCTGAAATAAGAGATTTATGGAAAAGCAACGAATCTTTCTCTGTATCTGGGCATCCCAGCAAGGACGAAGGCGGGGACTTCGTATTAGAAGTCTGGAAACAAAGATGCAAAATGTGGATTCCCCCGGGTGTGCCAAGCACGAAGAAGTGGCTTAAGATCTGCCGCAACTTGAAACGCTTGCACATGTTAATGGCATGTTCACATGGCCATATGTCATAATCAGTGGAGTGTCAGTGTCAGTGTCAGATTGATATTCAGTATATTTTGCTATAAAAACCTCAGATCCGATACTTCATCACGACTTGGATAAGGAAGAATTTATGTAGGCAATCTAATTGCCTACTTGTTTGTAGTCATCATCATTATATTTCTATTACCATGTTAAATGGCTCAAAAATGAAGAGACAAGCAAATGAGATAGATGTGGAAGGAATTCTATTTTGAATTCAGGTAATATTTTTCCTTTTCATTTTTCTTGACTTCAAATTGAAACATTTATTTTTTATGCATTCCTCTGTGTAAAGGACAGTAGAATGTTACGGACGACAAGTCATCCTCTTTGTTACAAAAGTAACCAAAGCAAGACGACTCTGCCCAGTAATCACAGCCTGTGTGGGAACATCCCACCCAAACTTCCTTCCTTTTCCCTTTCATCACATAAGGTGTCCCGCACACACCACAACTGTACATAGTTGAAGCCTGACTATCTTTGGTGGGAGCGAGGAGGAGGGAACCCTCTCCTCAGCAGTGGTCGTCGATTTCTTCTGATGCACGGGTTGCGAGAACTTCGGGCTCTGGTGTTAGTGATTCTACCACTACAGGTTCTGTGATATCTTCCCGTAGCAGTGGTGTTTGAGAACCTGGGTACACTTTCATCAATAATCGTAACTTACGTAAGAAATTTTCATCTACGAAGTATTTACGAAAAAAGTTACGACAACTTTACACGGGTTTCATGAACGTCAACGTAAATATCTTCGTAACTTTCTTCGTATCTTTTTTTCGTAACGACCGGAAGTACAGATTTGCGACAATCGTAAGTGAAATATCACCGGAACAGGTGCGCGCTGTTGTTGTTGCTGTGAATTCGTCAGTTGGCGGTGCTATCTTTTTGATATTGCACACAATGGTACATGTGTGACCTCAAATTGATATGAAATTGTTGATAGTAGTATACTTCACAAAACGGTAGTTCCCGCGACTTCGAAGAATATTTTATTTCGGTGTTTGAGACGAAAAACTGCTTGCATGTCGGATTGAGCGCGGGAAAAAATGGCGCCAGGCATGTTCACTCGACATCAACGGGACCAATATCGCCGTAATAGAAGGTGAAGACGACGGTGAAAATGAGCAGCTAACTGTTGGATTTAAAGGGATAAGTATAGTTTCAGTTATTTCAGTGTTGTCTTGAACTGTCACATGCCTAAATACTTGCATTTCCAGGTTGAGCAACAGGATTTTGACGAAATCTGAGATGGTTGTCGATTTGTTGTGCATTTATATACCATTTATTCAAAGTAAATGCCTCCATATTGGTAATCAACTAATTTAGCACCACCCCAGTATCCAGCAGGAATTGGATATTGTATCAGAGGACCCGTGTGCGTAGAATAATGTATGTTTCTGATGTTTTTCTGAGGACATGGTAAAGTTTTCAAATCAGCTGTTTTCTGTATTTGCTATGCATCGTGGGATACGATTGACTATTGTATAACAACAACAACATTGTTTTTGGGAGCTGATGTATGGTAGTGATTATGGAGGAGCAACCGGCCAAAGTAAATGGGAAAAGGGGGAAATAAAAGAAGGCCAAATTGGAGTGACAAAGCAAAAGAGGCAATGGTGGTGGGAGTTGTGGATAATCATGGCATTATAAAGGCCAAATTTGGAAATCGAATAAGTAAAGAAAGTAAAAGCAAGGTGTGGCAGGAAATTAGTCAGAAGTGAGTATTCTATAGATTGCAGGAGTTGTGTTTTTATCAGATTAATAATGGTAATAATGAATAATAATTGAGTTATCTGAAATATATTGTCAGTGTGAATAAATTAGAATGTTGAACTGTCACAATTGTCTCGATATTGATAAGGTCTTTGTGTTGGTGTGCATTTATGTTAAACAATTTCTCGTAAATGCTTCCAACTCTGATCTGAAGATGTTGATGAAATATATTCTTGTTGAATGGAGATGAGTGCAGAGTATCAATTATTTAATAGTTTTATTATTATTTAACTGTGAGTACCATTCTGTGTACTTTGCATAACAGGATGAATTTCTTATTGAAGTGTGAATAGCTTGCCCACAGTGCCGCGGTCGGTGGATGAAATCAAGAAAAAGTGGAGTGATTATGCCAGCGAAGTAAAAAAGAAAGAAGCCAAGCGGAGGAGTGAAAAGAAAAAGACTGGAGGAGGACAAATGGAGGTTGATGACCCTGATTCTTTCGAGTTAAAGGTTAAATGTGTACAGAGGCAAAAAAACTGTCCTGAGCCCATTATTAACGTATTTAAGGCCATTGTCACTTAATTGGTTGTTTAACATGACCTTGATTTTTTGAATACACATGCTGGATACTATAATTATTTATTGTTAATTATTAAATTGCAAACCAATTGTATACGGATATAAAGAGAATTAGTAAGTTTACTCATGAAAAAGTAAATCCATCATCTATTTTAATTATTTGCCATCAAAATATAGATGAGGGTTGGTCATGGTAAACAAGTAATCAAGTGACAATGGCCTGATGATGAACATCATTGATGAATAAAATGTTGTCACCGGACACAAAATCGACGTTATCTAGGTTTGAGTCAGGGTTGATCGGGTTTTGTGACCTGCCTGTGAAATTTCACAGCCAGGTCACAAAACCCGATCAACCCTTCTTCAAACCTAGATAATTCATAGCATACATTTTCTATGAGCATAATTATTATTTTCTAGTGAAAGTGGAATACCAGGGTCACATTTATTACGAGAAAAAGATAACTGTGGTATTAGGGTTACCTTATATTGTTGAAATATTTACATCTGCCTTTCATCACATAAGGTGTCCCGCACACACCACAACTGTACATAGTTGAAGCCTGACTATCTTTGGTGGGAGCGAGGGGGAGGGAACCCTCTCCTCAGCAGTGGTCGTCGATTTCTTCTTATGCACGGGCTGCGAGAACTTCGGGCTCTGGTGTTAGTGATTCTACCACTACAGGTTCTGTGATATCTTCCCGTAGCAGTGGTGTTTGAGAACCTGGGCACACTTTCATCAATAATCGTAACTTACGTAAGAAATTTTCATCTACGAAAAAAGTTACGACAACTTTACACGGGTTTCATGAACGTCAACGTAAATATCTTCGTAACTTTCTTCGTATCTTTTTTTCGTAACGACCGGAAGTACAGATTTGCGACAATCGTAAGTGAAATATCACCGGAACAGGTGCGCGCTGTTGTTGTTGCTGTGAATTTGTCAGTTGGCGGTGCTATCTTTTTGATATTGCACACAATGGTACATGTGTGACCTCAAATTGATATGAAATTGTTGATAGTAGTATACTTCACAAAACGGTAGTTCCCGCGACTTCGAAGAATATTTTATTTCGGTGTTTGAGACGAAAAACTACTTGCATGTCGGATTGAGCGCGGGAAAAAAATGGCGCCAGACATGTTCACTCGACATCAACGGGACCAATATCGCCGTAATAGAAGGTGAAGACGACGGTGAAAATGAGCAGCTAACTGTTGGATTTAAAGGGATAAGTATAGTTTCAGTTATTTCAGTGTTGTCTTGAACTGTCACATGCCTAAATACTTGCATTTCCAGGTTGAGCAACAGGATTTTGACGAAATCTGAGATGGTTGTCGATTTGTTGTGCATTTATATACCATTTATTCAAAGTAAATGCCTCCATATTGGTAATCAACTAATTTAGCACCACCCCAGTATCCAGCAGGAATTGGATATTGTATCAGAGGACCGTGTGCGTAGAATAATGTATGTTTCTGGTGTCTTACTGAGGACATGGTAAAGTTTCCAAATCAGCTGTTTTCTTTATTTGCTATGCATCGTGGGATACGATTGACTATTGTATAACAACAACAACATTGTTTTTGGGAGCTGATGTATGGTAGTGATTATGGAGGAGCAACCGGCCAAAGTAAATGGGAAAAGGGGGAAATAAAAGAAGGCCAAATTGGAGTGACAAAGCAAAAGAGGCAATGGTGGTGGGAGTTGTGGATAATCATGGCATTATAAAGGCCAAATTTGGAAATGGAATAAGTAAAGAAAGTAAAAGCAAGGTGTGGCAGGAAATTAGTCAGAAGTGAGTATTCTATAGATTGCAGGAGTTGTGTTTTTATCAGATTAATAATGGTAATAATGAATAATAATTGAGTTATCTGAAATATATTGTCAGTGTGAATAAATTAGAATGTTGAACTGTCACAATTGTCTCGATATTGATAAGGTCTTTGTGTTGGTGTGCATTTATGTTAAACAATTTCTCGTAAATGCTTCCAACTCTGATCTGAAGATGTTGATGAAATATATTCTTGTTGAACATGTTGAATGGAGATGAGTGCAGAGTATCAATTATTTAATAGTTTTATTATTATTTAACTGTGAGTACCATTCTGTGTACTTTGCATAACAGGATGAATTTCTTATTGAAGGGTGAATAGCTTGTCCACAGTGCCGCGGTCGGTGGATGAAATCAAGAAAAAGTGGAGTGATTATGCCAGCGAAGTAAAAAAGAAAGAAGCCAAGCGGAGGAGTGAAAAGAAAAAGACTGGAGGAGGGCAAATGGAGGTTGATGACCCTGATTCTTTAGAGTTAAAGGTAAAATGTGTACAGAGGCAAAAAAAACTGTCCTGAGCCCATTATTAACGTATTTAAGGCCATTGTCACTTAATTGGTTGTTTAACATGACCTTGATTTTTTGAATACACATGCTGGATACTACAATTATTTATTATTAATTATTAAATTGCAAACCAATTGTATACGGATATAAAGAGAATTAGTAAGTTTTACTCATGAAAAAGTAAATCCATCATCTATTTTAATTATTTGCCATCAAAATATAGATGAGGGTTCGTCATGGTAAACAAGTAATTAAGTGACAATGGCCTGATGATGAACATCATTGATGAATAAAATTTTGTCACCGAACACAAAATCGACGTTATCTGGGTTTGAGTCAGGGTTGATCGGGTTTTGTGACCTGCCTGTGAAATTTCACAGCCAGGTCACAAAACCCGATCAACCCTTCTTCAAACCTAGATAATTCATAGCATACATTTTCTATGAGCATAATTATTATTTCTAGTGAAAGTGGAATACCAGGGTCACATTTATTATGAGAAAAAGATAACTGTGGTATTAGGGTTACCTTATATTGTTGAAATATTTACATCTGCCTTGTAGCATTGTATTTACTTGTGTATGCCGACTGTCCACATAATATTCAGTGAAAGGTAAACAACTCTTGTCCAACTCAGTGATGGAAAAAATGATCACCATTTTCAGCTTTCATATGTTGTTCATATTTTCAGCTATTCTGGTGGTAGTATTGTAAAATATGTGAACGAGAAAGGTAATACTCCATTAAATATGTATCCTATTCTTTTTCATGTGCTAGGTGTTCTGGGGGACATGGCCATAGATGGTATCGCTGGTGGAATTGATACACTCGGTAGGTTTTAACAAGCAAAATTAGTGTTACAGATGACATTGGAGAGACTTTCCTTAGTATTAAATACAGGAGAACTTAGCTGTCTGGTTAGATTTATCAAAGAATGAGTAGCTTGATATTATCTTCCTCGTGCAGTCAAATTATTCTGATATATTTATCTTAGGTTGAAGTGCTTGTGAATTGTATTCCCAGCTTTTGTTAATTGACTTAATCATTTCGTTGTCGTCTGGTTAACACATGCAACAGGGTATGTATTGTTTGATAAAAGGCATATATCTGTGAGCTTGGCTGAATGGTCTCACAACTGTATCAATAATATGATGTGAAATACACAGTATTCATGGTATTTGGGGTATCCAGTGTCGAGACAGGAACCTCAATATAAATGAAAGAAATAAAAGTTCTGATTTGTAACATTATTTATTTTATGTTCATTACTTATTTATATATTCAGATTTGAATCAGTAAATATCACAGATACCACTAGAAAACTTAATATTACATGTCTCTCATAAATTATTCAGATCCTGTATTGCATGTATGATGTATGCTATGTATGCCTTTAACAGTGATGAAACAGAATGATGGGCTCAGTTCATCGCCTTTCCCCCATGGTCCAGCTGTCAGATAGTGCATTTTGCCTCATGCAACAATGTTGCTACTGCAGCAGCTACCCCATAGAGTCCATCCATTATTGCAGAAAGATATATTTAGACAGTAAAACAGATTGAGAAAATTTGCTGGTTTACATAGGGAGGCCAGTGTATCACTTTTAACAGGAAGTGTAAATTTAAAAGTCCGCATCATGGTCAGGCCTCATCATCCTATGAAGTTTACATGTCTATACTTTGCACTTATTCCTCTTCACCATAAACATGCTAAAAAGGCATTGCCAACATCTGGTGGTGGGTTTGGACCCATTTTTATTTTTCTCTCTCTTTTTTTTGGTGCTGCTGTCATAATATGTTTTCTTTTTTTGTGACAGCTATCACCTTTATTTTGGTTTGGAATAGTACCTGTAGTAAAAACCCCAGAGTTCCATGTTTACATGTAGTATGAATTTTTTTATTCAGCTGACAGCCCTGCCCCCGCCATTCCAGATTTGTTAGAAGGTGGTGAAGTTGTTGGTAAGGCATTATGTACAGGAAATTTGTTTGTTTGTTAAAGTTGTAAAGTTTTTACTAAGGTATCACATAATTAATCAGAGGAAGTGCCAATTCTGTATAATTGAACTATGAAATAGTTCAAGAAATTAGATTTGAACCACCTTATACATTTTCAACCTTATAAAATGGTTGATATAGTATGTAGTTGTTAATTCGAGGGACAAATCATTTTACCTGCCTTATATCAGAAGCAGCACTAAGGTGAGGCACCTTATAGTTAGGCTACACTGTATATATATATAGTTTTATCCATGCATTCTGGCTATTGAGCTACATGTATTAGAGATCTTACTGTAATGCAATATCAGTGCATGAAATCCTGATCTACATGTAGGACAATTTATTTTAAACAGTTTGATAGTACTTAACCAAAGAAAGATTGAATGAATAAATACAAGATATGATAAACACTCTAACAAATTATTCAATCATCTCTAGATTTTGCCTTGAATTTTGATCTGTTGTTATCAATTCCTAAATGTGTTAGATACTATTTGGATACAGCCATGTTCAGATTATTTCTTCATTTCCCTCCCTCTGTTTTATCAACTCCTCAGAATTGTCTAATTATTACAGCATTTTCCATAACTGTAGAACTGCGAAGGCATTCAGAATACATTTTCAGGTGAAGAGTGCCCAAACTGAAAGACGGATAATACATGAAAAATCATAGAACTGATAATGATACATGACAATTATGTACAGGCAAATATTTGTCTATAACAGATTTGCACATATATTACAAATATGCAAGAAGGAAAAATTGGATTACATGTGGATAGTAATAGGTTATTCAATTTTTTTTTTAAACGGTCTACTCTGATACTTGTCAAAAGCATACACTCTGTTAATACGGATTCCGTATGGGTTATCTTATTCATTGGTTTTACTTTACTACATTTTTACAGAGGCTAGTACGTCACCCATGGCAGTAGATGAGATGAAAGTAGATGAAGCAGAAATAAAGAAAATGGTGAAGAATAGAGGTAAAATCAGAACATGAAAGAGCTATGAAATTCACTTTCACTACAATCCCATTCTGCAGTAGTGCAACAGTTTCCATGAACTACTTTCATACATATATGACAGAAGGTAGTGAATGTAATAACTTGCTATTCGACTAAGTCATACTAAAGTTTTCAATCATTCTTTTTTTTACAGTGTATCACATACAAGAATCTAATGCGTTTGGTTATGTAGAGATATAATTAAATTTAATATTTATTCAATACTCAAGCATATTATAATTTAAGACATGATTATCTCCCCTAGGTTATTTCCTAAGACATTGAAGAAGTGAATTAGTATTTCTTAAATATATCACACGGTCCAAAATCCATTTGATTTACACTGAAATCACGTTTTAGGTAAAGGTGCAAAGTCAAAACAGGATGTTGAGACCATTCTTGATATTGAGAAGAAGAAGTTGGCCAGAGAGGAGGCAAGATTAGAAGTTGACAGACAAAGATTTATTGTAGAACAGGACAATGTTATAGTAAATCGAGAAAGGCTGAGGGTAGAGGAGGAGATTTTGGGGGTGGTAAAGGAGCTGGTTATTTTAGAGAAACAACGTTCTACTTCTATCTCTCCAATTTACAAGTTTTAGATTTTTTATTCGATAATGCCTAATTTAAGGTTCTCACAAACTCAAATATTCTAGAAAAGCAAAGAAATAAAACACTACACATTTGTAATAAGGGTGAGTGAGTGAGTAGTAGGGTTTAAATCGTTTCCAACCTTGTTTCAGTCATATCATGACGATGCCTACACGTGCCAGGACATGAGAGTTCTCACAGTTTTTATTACCCTGGACAAAGATCAGCCCAGCCAGTACAGCACCCAGTAATAAGGTATATGCCCATACCCTGATATTATGATAAAAGAATAAGTTAGAGAAATTTTTTTGCTATATTGCTGAAAAAAAATGTAGTAAACGTTAAAATGTAGGAGTGTGATAATTGAAGATTATACAATAGTATACCGATATTATATATTCTTTCAATATCTGACATATCAAATCTCCTCCATTTCCTTTGAGAAATACATTTGAAATGGGGTGCATCCAATCCTAAGGCACTTGCAAACGAGTACTTTATTGCTCTCAAATCATTAAAAAATACTCATCACTACCTTCATGTAGAATACACTGGGTATATGGCTTTATCATATTTAGTATAATATTATACTAAAAAAAAACACACCAACCTCATGTTACAAGTTGTAATGTTACCTTTATGAATCCTCATAACTATGGTGGCCTCCACAGTTTCGTAGTAATGGCCCCGGTCTAATTTCATAATACGATATACTGCCCTTGTTCTGCTACATCATAATTTTTCTTGTCTTCTTAATAGCTTATATCTATAATACCATCCTATTCAGCATTATCAACGCTGCAAACGAGTACGTACAGATCGAGTGCTGGCTTCGTCTACACGTTGATCGGGATCATGGAGTAAATTTTGTCCTGCCTCAGTTATGCCCCTTGGGTGTGCCTAAAAATCGGGACTCATTTACGGGAAGAAAATCTGACAAAAAACGGGCAGGTTGACACCCACTTTTGTTTGCCTTTTTAAGTTGATACCGGACCAGGGAACGTGAGTAAGAAGTTTAATTGAAATCGCTCTTACAGATTTTTCTGGAAATTGAGCCGAATTTGAAATTTTTTCGACATTTTTAAGTTTTTTTTTTAGGAAAAATGAAGCAAGCATGGCGGAGAATGTTCGAGTTTAATTTTTCTATAACATAGTAGTGCTATATCTTAAAATAATAGTTTCATCATGCTCTTTCAGAAAATTAATACGTATAAGTGATTTGGGTTGAAGGTTTTACGACAACTGGTGGCCGAAAAACGGACCCATAGTCTATTCCATGCCGAATGGGAGAATCCCTGGAATGCACCCTATATATAGAGATTATTGTATACTCATTTCCATATCGATCCTGGTATCAGCCTGAAACCTCCATATCAGCCAGAGGGCCGATAAGAAAACGGGTAATTCATAAACTATTTATCACGTATTTACAGATGAATCATGGTACCATTGTAGGCAGAGATTTTAGTTTTACATGAAACTATTTCATCGAAAATTGGACCCTGAGTAAAATGCAGTCATTGTTGCGAAAATATCTTTTTCCCATTTTGAAGATACATCAGAGAGAAAATCGATTGTCGAATGACTATGCATACTTAGAAAAAAATTTAACCCTAATAAAGTTAAAAACTAAAAAATGCAACGCTGTACCAAAATGAAATTTCTATCCGTACATGATTACCTCCCCCTGGGGGCGCTGCGATCCGTGACGTAGCAGTGGAACCAGACACAACAGTCTGCACAACATGATGGCGCGAATCGTGTAGACAGGGCAGCGTAGACAAGCGTGGATTGTTGAAGATATTTCTCAGTGTTTCTATGCATTCGTCGGCAAGGATATTCAGAAAAGTTCACCGAAGGTCACCAACTGCCGGTTAATATGCCATTTTGTGCCGCATACAACTGCGCAAATCTTACTAATCGTACTCCGGCGAAGGGGATTAGTTTTCATGCTTTACCGCGGGATGAACAAATCAGGAAGAAATGGATTCAGTTGATTCGGCGGGATTCATTTGTATCAACAAAAAACAGCACGGTGTGTTCTGCACAATTCGAGTAGGACTGTTTCGAGCCGTCATATGCTCCAAAAGTGTCTTTTGGCCTAAAGGAAACCCCATCAGATTCATCCATGCGCCGTTCGAGTTCGAATTTTTTCTTATTTTCCTCTGTCTCCGCCTATCTGCTACATTAACTGATGTATCTGTCACGGGGTGCAGATATAAAACTCAAACTCGCAAATTCAGTGTAAATTTTACTTTTCTGTAGGTCATTTAGACGTAGAATACGCCTTCGACCACGTTTTGTTTTTCCGCAAGCTTTGAAAAGATGTAACTTTCGAGGAGACACTATACTGACTCTCCGCGATTCGGGTGGTTTTAGTTTTGTCATTTCTAAACGAGGGTCGGCAAATATAGTCCAATGCACGGATAGTGCATTGGTGTGACGGACGATGGATGCCAGTCACGTCTTACTGAACAAGTCTGATGGATCTCGAGCAATGGCCAGCAATGAGAGATCAGTCATTAAAATGAAAAATGGAACAATCTAACATCCCAAAAATGAATGTATTGTTCAAATTCTCTATCAGATTTCCGGACACAGCGTACATTGTCAGACTGTATAATTTACCACATGTTTGTTGGTGCTACAACATAACTTTTGACATGGTATTTTGTAAAAGTGCGGATTGATTTGTCAGTCTATTCGGCGAATAAAAAGTGTTCCCAGTGTATCATGCCGAAATGTTGCATTTGTAAACCTTAGTATCAAGGATCAATTATTGTGGAACGTTGTTGTTGTAACAGGATATTTCATAATACGAAAGAAGTATTTTGAGATTAGTAGGTACTTCACACAAAACTGAATATTTACACAGATATACAGCTCAACATGTTGCAACTGTATGAACGATAAACCAGTGAATATACAACAAATCGATGTTGTAAAATACTCAGGCATTTTGTGGTTTTTCTGTCAAAAGATGAAAATTTATAAATGATGATGCATTCGTGCAAATTAGTTCCACTAGGGTCACAGGTAGAACTGAAAGAGATTATTGTGATATTTGATATAGTTGTAAAGTTATTGAGGATATTGGTTTTCATAAAAATTATAATCTTGAATAATATTAAAACTATGTATTATAGTTTCAAAATAACTAGTTGATCTAGCTGCATGGGGCCCTAATGGAACTAATTATGGATCATTTATAATCATTATGCGTGTCAAATTTTTCATATTTTGACACAAAATGTACAAAATATTGTGTAACATCAATTTACTGAATATTCACTTCTTTATTATGGTATCAGAATGCTGAGCTGTATGTGTATGTAAACTATCAGCTTCCTGTGAAGAACTAACCTCAAAATATTTCCGATCACTGATGTATTTAGTTGCAGGTCTCGGGTCTTTTGCATGCCAACTTTTCCATTTAGACCTACAACTTTTGAGATTTGTCCATACTATGCAGTGACCTCTGAAAAGACTGGCAACTTCCAACTTTGTCAAATAGACCTGCCCTCAAAAACTTCAGTATCGATTTTGAAAAATTTCACATATCCTGTTCCACCATAATTGACCCTTAATAGCCAAAGTCAAAAAAGAAGTTATTTTTCAACATGTCAGTTGATCATTATTAGTTTTTGAAAATTAAAATGAAGTTGATAACAAAGTTGAAGGTTTGGTGGAAATAAAAAAAAAATGGATAATGCCGTCTTTTGTAATTTTGTCCTTTGGATAATGTGACTTTTGGCAAGCATGTATTGTGCATGTTGCACAGTGCTTAGCTCATGTGACCTGTTGTAATAGCGATTAGGATTCGCGTACCAGATTACAGTGGTACTTCAAGCCTGCTACACAAGATTTATACTGCATTGTTATTAGCACATTTTTTCTCTTCTTGGCCTATTCAATTTATCCGGCCTATTCAATTTATCCAGCAAAGTGAATTTTATTTAACAATTTTGCCTCCTCAGCAGGGCTTCATTTTTAAGGAAAGCGATCACTCCCTGCACCTACTGAGATCTCCATATCAAGAAATGAAACAAGGACACCCTTCCCCAGGGTGGAATCCTCAGGTGATAGTTGTCCGTAGGACACTAGTACCTGGTTAACATTGTCTGTAGGACATCCTTCCCCAGCTTGGAGTGTCACACACTATGTATAGGAGAGTGTACCGAAGCACACCTGCATCATTAAAAGATGATGACAGACCGCTTCTCTCTTGCAGGAAACAAACCTATGTTTATGCATACTATGATTGTCTTTTTGAATTTGGTGCTAATAATGTTATATTATAAATGACAGACTAGACGCTTGTAATTCATCTTCCATGAGTATCTCATTGCTAGCTTCATCTCTAGTGAACTCATCGAACACATAATCATCGGGAGCGACGTTCACAGGAGTATCCGTTTCAGAAATAAAACCAAAATCTTCATATTCACCTCCTTCGTCCACTGAGGGCAGCTCATTTCTAGCATCATCTCTGGCGAGCCAAACAACCACATTTTCACCCGGGGTGAAGTTCAAGTCACCACCAGAATGCACAGGTGCATCTACTGATGGTAGCTCATTTCTAACATAATCTTTGCTGAGCTTAGCACTCACATCATCACCTAGGGTGAAGTTCGAGTTACCACTAGAATACACAGGTGTAGAACTAATGTCTTCATCTTCACCTCCTTTTCCATCTACCAATGGTAGCTCATTTCTAGCATCATATTTGGTCAGCTCGGTTTCGACAACAGCACCCGAACGTACAGGTGAATGTTCACTACGACTGCCGTCTAGATCAAGTGCAGTAGCAAGTCATGGGCATTTGACCATCGTTGACAACGCTGTCGTTCCCCACCCCGGACGAAGAACCAACAATTTGAAGTGTTTCTGGACCTACAATCCTCTCATACTCATTTTCTTTAGACTGCTGATTATGAAGTAACCTTTCCGAACTTTCATCTACCCGATTCCTCTTGGGGGGTGGACCAGGAATATCAAAGGAATTATCAACATCCTCCTCCGCAGAGAGAGCTGAAAATCTTTTTGAGCTGTTTGGTGCATTTTCTGCTTCCTCTGTCCCCTTTTTAGTTTTCCTTTGTCTAAGCTTAGAATTCCTCTTTGAGGTATTGCCATCCGGTCCTACAATTGATTAGCCCAGGAGAGAGAGAGAGAGAATTAAGTGTTAATATCGCGTTCAGCAATATTCAGCTATATAGCGACGATCAAATAAAATTCTAAGTACTCAAGTCACTAACTTAGTAATCCAACGCATTAAAACATACACACATTAAAACTTATGTAACAAACCGATTTCTCTCAAATAACCCAAGATGCAATCCTCCCTCACACGACTGAAAAGATTTTCCAAAGTCGTCGCTCGATAAAAAACATCTCTATACGCTCGATAAGAATATGTTTCACCGTGAGATCATCATGGCATGGAACACACCTTGGGACTGGCTCTTTTTTTAGTAAATGTTCGTGAGTTAAATCGTGTATGGCCGATTCTACATCTCCTGATCATGATTTGATCGAAACGTTTCTGGCTGTTCAGATGAGTATAGCCTACAGTTTTTCGAACTCATGAAGTTTGTTATTATTCACAGTATCCCATAACGATTGAAACAGCCGTCTCACATAATTACAGATAGAGGAACTGAAATCGCTATGTGGGATTCCAACAGGATCGATCTCATCATCTAGGGCTGCCTTAACCATCCTATCAGCCTCAGTATTACCTTTGATTCCAACGTGACTAGGCAACCAAAAGAACACAATATCAATATGTTGATCAAATCTACAGTCATGTAGTTCTAGAATACTCAGGATAGTGGGATGAGTCGAAGTTCCACTTTTTATCGCTTGGAGGCATGACAGTGAATCTGATGACATTTTTTTTACTTTAATGGACCCAATACCTTCTAAAGCCAACAATAAAGCTTTTGCTTCTGCAGTGAATATCGAACTTTTACCTGGTAGTCGACAGGTTTTAGTTATGGAACTAAAGATAGTAGCACATGCTACTCTCTCACCATCTTTAGAACCATCTCTATAAATAGCGTGGTGCGATCTGTATTTCTCTCTCAGTAGGGCAAATTCTTGTGTATACAAGAGCTAACT
>JAVTVY010037914.1:0-16321 GCA_036873755.1 Hanleya hanleyi | reverse complement strand
CGCATCGATGCGTTGAAGCGTTTGACACCCGCACTTAATGGGTTGAATATGGGTTATCTAGGTTTGAGGAAGGGTTGGTCGGGTTTTGTTGACCTGCCTGTGAAATTTCAACCCTGAGCCGAGCAGCCATATGCCATATACGGATTTCGCGGCCCATCACCCCGATGCTTACTCTTATTGGTATTACATCTTGGTTGGTATCTTTATAAGTACTATATTTTAAATCAATAACAAATAGCGATTGTGTTCATGAATGCAGTTCGCTTTTATAGTGCTCTAAACATCTATTTTTAGAAATGAGAAAATCTCAATGCCAATAACCAATGAGAACAGCGGGATGCCACCTGTCCAGACCGGTCTTGTGCATCTTCACAAGTCCAGATAAACCGTGAATGGTTTACCTGGACATTTTTGGTGATTCGAGTGAGTTCTTGAGTCGTTGCCTCAATCTCGAACATTTCATCCCCCGAGGTTATTTTGAATTAGCATGTCGGTATCCCAAGCCGGTGGTTTTTGCTTTGACTCTCGATGTCGATCTCAGCCTGACATCAACGTTATGCCAGCGATGTCACATCTCAAACCGTGCCGTCGATTGGCGTAATGAGCTAGCTGAGTCTGTTCACTAATTGGTTTGATTTAGAGGATACCCCTTGATCTATTTTTATCCAGAACTATCGTGGGCAACTAATCAAGGATACACTGGCTCCCGAGGATGGCCTGGTGGGTCACATGCCTCTCACGCTCCACACCTCTTATACGACACGATTTGCGTTTTCTATTCTACTCGTCGTACCGGCAGTTACATCATAACCCTTCCACGTGCGAAAATTGAACTGTGCAAGGTTACACGCACACATTTGTCGTAAATGCAAATGTTTTATGTTTGGAGAAACCAGATCAATTTTAATAAAGTACCGCTCTCGTATTTCTATATGACATATATTCATTTTGGAAAGCTGGAATACGAGAGCGATGCTGAGCTTTCCATCTTTCTACTTTCAATTTTGCGAGATGGAAAGCTCGAACACGGGAGCGATGTAGAGCTTTCCATCTTTCTACTTTCAATTTTGCGAGATGGAAAGCTCGAATACGGGGGGATGTAGAGCTTTCCATCTTCCTGCTTTCAATTTTGCAAGATGGAAAGCTGAATTGTCAAGTGTTACACGGACCGACTATCTGCTATTTAACGCAGTACGAAATTATCAAATGCTTTCAGAATGGGATACATTGGTAAAAAGCCCCTTACGTGCAGAGGTACATCATCCTTGTTAATTGGTTAATTAGGTTTATTGGGATGGTTCGAGGGAATGGGGAAAGAAAGCAGTGTTCATATGCATGTCTCGAAGATTAAGCTATGCATATAAGTGAAGACTTTCACATAGGGAAACCGCAAATGGATGATTAATTCCAGTATGATTTCTTAGATCGTATAATCCTACTAGGATAATTCCTTACTCCCCACCCGATACACCTAATTAACCAATTAACAACGGTAGTGAGCCCCAATGATGCCAATATTCAAATGAATAATTCAGATGATGGATTCTACGGGTCAGAAAAGCGATTTTTCTATTTCATTCATTGTCATATCCCAGGTCTGATCCCAAGTCAGATTTGTAACCATGTTAACCCAAAGGCAGATCCCAAGAGCCAGATTCCAATAGACCAACACAGGATGTAAGCCTGAATCAATTGCCACATGAAATTCATCGCCACCGGACACCTCACAAATCATAAATGTTTGCTCAAAGCTAAGTCTTGTCATGACTGAATATGCCTGCAGAGTGTAAATGTCAAATGTTCAGTAGTGTTTTGCTTCTTGGGTACCGGTAATTCCCCGACACGTTCTTGGGTAATTCTTCGACACGTTGTTGGAAAACCTGCAAAACATGAAAACGATTGAACCATCCTTCCCACAGCGCATGCTCCATTTCACAGGCTTATTTAGGTTAAGGCATGGCCCAAAATCAAGTAGCCTAGGCCATGAAATCACGTGACTGAAGGCCATGAAATCACGTGACTTGAAGGCCATGAAATCACGTGACTGAAGTCTGACGAATGCTGTTAAGCGTGATTACGTCTAATTAGGATGCAAACGTCTAATTGGGATGCAGATATGCGCTAATTAGCGTTAAATCAGTATTACTGGTTACGGGTTAGGATTAGGTTTAGGGTTTTGGGGTTAGGGTTAGGTTTGTGTTAGGTAGATAAAAAAAATCCAACGGTTGCTTTCAGCTGCTTCTGTGGCTCAGGGGTAAGATACCTGACTATGGAGCAAAGAATGGCGGGTTCGATCGGGTTATTTTCGGACAGGTTTTTTCTAGCTTGTAAATTGTTGGACGGGTAAATACATGTGAAAATTGCTGGACAAATTCTAAGCTCAACAAATAACAAATAACAGGCCATTATCATCCCTGCCTCCAATAACGGAAGTTGACCTTTACGTTGTTATGACGTATAGGGAAACCCCCACGTACGCACGATTCAGTTTGAATCCGGCCGAACAACTCCTTCAGTTTTGCACATGAGCGAACTACTTTCATATGCTCTGGCCAGATAAACAGGGAAAATAATCTTCAGGTAATTCTTTTTAACGCTAGGTCAACAGAGGTATTATGCAGACTTGAAAAGTTATCGAAATGTTCGGCAAACATCTATTTTACTATATATGGTATCACTTCCGGCGATGTGCGGTCCGAATTCGGTCCAAAAATCTGACTGGTGGCTGGGGTATTATTAGACCCTCAGCGAGGTGGTTGCGATTAAACATGCACAGTAATCCTCTGGTCCATGCTGCATCGGCCATTCTTCATGGACAAGCAAGCTATCGCTCCGCTCATCAGGCTGCCACTGTATCTGATAAAATATTAATGCTGACAACTGAATAATGGCACTGAAATGCACAACGGTCTTGTAATATATACAATCCCTGATTAATTGGCACACCGATCACAATAACATCAGTCACCAGCACACAAAATGGCCTTAATCAATACATTGACGAAAACTCGGGAATATGTAGACCTGTTTCACAATACGTTTTACAAAACAAATTCCATCAGGCCTGGACCCTTCTGAAGTTAAAAATATTTCTTCATGTAGGGTCTGAAACATTTGCAAAAGTGCGTTTTAACAAATCGTTAGAGAAGTTCTGGGTTCGCTTTCGATCCCGCCTCGCATACCGGCCAAGGCAAAATCTATCTCGAGATTTGATTTGACAGGATCATCACAAAAAATAGCTGTCAGGCATGGCCATAGTCTGACTAAAATACTGATATTTTGAGTCTGCTATTTTCAGATCTAACTTTAGGTCCTGCTCTCCCTCTTATTAAACTTACCCAGTTCAGATGACTTGTACAGTTTGATCTACATCCCAAAATACACGTTTCCAATAACAAGCGGGACAACTCTCGCTGTACTGGGTACCTTCTGTTCTCGAGATTGAAACTGTCAATGCCCTGGCATTGGCATAGTTGCATGTACTCATATCATTGTAATAGTATGTCTCTGTCATACATCAAGGCGTTGTTGACCATCAGTGATGATATCCGCATTCTGGTACATATATGCTTCAATGATATGGCCCTGAAACAGATGGACACCTTAACGTTAGTGTAAAACATCTTATATAAAGATTGGCCCCAGTAAGCAGATATATCTGTACTGATGCCACTGGACCACAATCTAATTATTAAAATTAAATCCTATCCGCTCCCCAATTTGGATTGGGGAGCATTGATATAGCATTGAGTGATTTCTATATTGTAGCAACGTATTATCACTATAACAAAGCTATTGATATAAAGGTTGTAAAAATCTCAGCACTGATTGCCTGGTTTAAGGGTTAAATGTTATGTTTACACCCTCCTCTGACAGCACCAAGTCCCCAGACAAATGCAGGCCTGCAAGTGGCTCACAGTGAAAATATAGGAGAAAATATAGCAGGAAATTTGCAAAAATATAGGAATTTTCTGAATAAAATATGGGAAATAAAGGAGTGTAAGACAGGTCCGTACTACATTGTATGTTGCAAACTTGGTAATTACTTTCACTAAATGCGGTCATAGTGGTGGTCTTTCAGGTGACCTGTTCTGTTGTTTGATTCAGCATAGAGAGATTGAAATGTTTTCACATTTGCCGAGCGAAGCGAGTCGAAAAAAAAATTCTGAAATGTATTTCCTCATGTCATTTTGACTCATTACAGAGCATTGGTGAAAGTTTTCATGAGAAAAAGTCAAAATATAGGAAATATAGGAGGTTTTGAGTAAAATATAGGAAAATATAGGAATGACTCAAAATATAGGAAAATATAGGAAATATAGGAAATATAAGAGGCACTTATAGGCCTGCAAATATGTATCTCAGTATATTATGTATACAGGTGGTCAAATAACGATTACCCTCCAACAGTCAAACCCAGATTTACCATTTTTTAAAATCCCTGGGGAACGAAAAGAGGCATTAATTAGTATAATGGTTAAAATACTGTGCTTACCAGCTGACCAATATTTTAACAAACACATTGGTCCAAGGCATTGGGTAATAAAGAATGGGCAGAACCGATAGTGGTTTCCTCCATGTTGGCTATTTGGGCAGAAGACAATACACACCCACACATACAACGATAAATAATTCTCTCCTGACAGTCTCGTGGTCTTCCTACTGACAGGCATCCGCAAAGCTCTTAAGATAAAGATCGAACTGGCCAAGCCTCAATGAATCCATCTGTCTTTGTTGAATTTTCCCTCACTTTTCAACTTTGTGTTATTTCTCTGTTGACCTAGCGATATGAAGAATGCTCGTTATTTTTCGCGTTGATATGCGTGAGCATATTGAATAAGTAATTTGTTCCTGAGCAAACTGAGGGGATTGTCCGGTCAGTTTGCACACAGAAATTCGTGGGCTGGGAAGTCACAGCTAACACCAGACCACTACTAATGTTGTTACTTGTTATGTATTAGCATAAAAAATCTCAAAAAATTCATAAAACTACCGATGCATAATACACTTGGCATGACAATATTCACCTTGTGGGACACTAACTGTGAAAGTCTTGACAGATGTTGACCATGGAAATTTCAAATTTCCACCACTGACAGCTGATTGGTGCTACAGAATGTCATTCAATTTGTAAACACAGAGCCTTCTCAACCTTCACCGGTCATGTCTCCATCCACCATGCTTTTCCCAAAGTGGCCCAAATCAACATCCGGAAGTACAATTTGAGGCCTCATCTGCAAGTTGAAATATCAGATGTATCAGAAACGCTGAAAAATCGCAAATCCATAAAGATCTGCTCTCAAATTTCTAAACAATGTAGGTGATTAACTGTAGTCTGATGCCAGCTTAGTCGTTAAGGTCAACTTCCGCTATTTCGACACTTCACCGTAATACCACCGTCCACACCCTTCAAAACTCTTGTTTTGTGGGCCTGTGGTATGGCCTAGTCATCAATTAATATGCATTGTATTCAACAGTTGATTTCCATCAAGTTCAACACATAACCTTCTCAACAGCCCGGCCCGTCTACGAGTACAAAGGATAAAATTAGATAATTTGATAATGTTGGATTTGAAACCTTACCTCGCGGAATCGGTCTCTTCAAAGCTAGTCTCAAGCATATTATACGATGTTATAAATTGAAAGAATGTTTAATTCAACTGGTAGCTGGTGGTGCCTAATTTCTGGTGTTTTTCACTCTAAAATTTTCTTCCAAATCATGGCCCAACATGTCCAATATATATCAAAATTATTAAATATCACGTTTGGCTGCATGTCCGACGAGGCCATCCCGTTTTAACATTTGCACTTTTCTGGATGACCTTTTTCCGTTTTTGTTTTAAACGAAATACAGGATGCGAAAACTTCATTAATAGCGTTTATCTCTCAACAGAACAATAAAATAGCGCAAGCGTGATATTTATCCTTAGCATGGTAGATCGATCTTTGCTTGGTTATTATCGTCACCTTCGCTCAAGGATATATTTTTTCAAATCTGAAACATTTTATTCCATACAAATGTCCTGTTATATGGTCATAATATAATGCACCAAAATTGACAAAGTTTTCAAACTTTTAACTAATTTTTCAGCAAAATGTGGTTCACAAGCATGCAGGCACGAATACCACGACAAGATTCTAAAAGTAAACACATTAAGTTTCGGATATCTGGTGTAAGTTGAGATATATTGCATTTATTTAAAGCCGACCTATTTACATATGGTTTCACACTTGTTTAACGTTAAAACAATCACACGGTGACCTATTAAAAATTACCAATGAAACTATGGAAACAACAGCTCACGGTATCAACGTTTTTATGTGTAAATTGAAGGCAATATATTCACTCTGAGGCTATACGCATTATGTCATTTTCTGTCAGTCTTCAGGTGCGTAGCACACCTCTATATCTTGTATATAATCCATTTTTCTAAACATCCTCTGCAGCGCCTGACTGTGGATATCCATTGTCGACAGGTATGAGGGACCCTGCAGTGATCTACGATTATTGCTAGATAGTCTGTAGGATCTTGAAACGAAGTCCTTATTATTGCCCAAAACTACTTTGAAGCGAGGTCTTTTATTTAGAATCGTGAACACATGCCGTCTATACATTGAAGTGCAGAGATCAAAACCCATCGTATTCGGTAAACACGTGTATCTTTCCTCAGAGTTCTTTTTTATCCCGAAACTATGAAGATACGACAGCGGAATGTTCACTGCAAACCAATCCAGTTGGACTCTCCCGCTGAGTCCGTCAATATGTCACCTCACACGACCCATTCGGACCAGGGATGGCTCACCTACACCACAAAATGTCCAACCCATATCTGCCTTTGCACCACGCATGCACAGTCAAAACATTTAAGAAACGAGAGATCCTGAAGGATCTTGGCGCCCACCATTGTCCGATAATTGTAAGCTAATAACAATTAAGAGGATCTTTTTGTCCATTGTTACTAAGAACAAACCATCGATTTGTAATTTTGTTTGAAGAATTTCGAATTTGAGCGAAAATGATCAAAAAGGGGGAGATAAATTATACAATGGTGTGAAACATGTTTGGCTTTAGTCGAAATTTTCAAGGAAATGACTTGATAAACAGGGGATTATTTTGGGGAGAAGAGCGAGAAGAAATGGTAATTTAGTGAAAATGGTAAAGTTGATTTGAAAGATTGGTTTGTTTGTCTGTTTCTTTGTTTTGTTTTTCGAACAAAAATATTTGAGAAACGATATAAGGAGAACGATGTATGGGAAGTTAGGCAAATTTAGGATGCACAGAAATACTCCTCAGTCCCCTGTTTGACATACCGGTAGTTTTTGTTCTTGACATGGTACATGCCCAAATAATAGTGGTTATCGTGGAGTTCGAAATGGTATTGTACACAATGTGGCTGATTTTACGTACATGACGGGGTCACCAAATAAGGAATTAAAGACTCTGGGACAATTTTGATGTAGGATTTATATGCGCAAGCAGTTACACTGTTTATATTTTATGTCAGTTAAAAGTTAAACCAATCCGTAGGGCCTACGTCCTTAACATTGCGGTGTGAATGTTTTGTGAAACAATGCTCTTTGAGAATGAAACGTTTCATGTTGATGAAAGTTCACAGACGAATGTGTCCGAAAGAACTGTTTTAGTAGGGGAGACCGGGGTAATGCCGGACGTATAACTTCAACACATGTGACATCGATACTTATTCGCCGCACTGCAATTTACTTCTGCAATGGCAAAGACACAAAGTAGGGCTGCTGTTACCCAACACATAAATAGGAACAATTTGTTGTTCAATATAGATTTATTAAGTAATCATAAAGTCGAGGTCACCCTGTTGGCAAATGCGACGAGATGAAATGTCCGGTAACAAGGTTTGACTGTGAAATTAAAGATGGCAGGTAGGTGGCCATAGTTCATAGTCCTTAGATTCCTGCTGTATATAGAAGCAACTCCAATGCTAGGAGTGTTATACATTCATATATATATAGAATTGAAAGTCCATTAAGGCATATAAAAAATAGAGTAGAATATGCGGCAGGGTGTTGAACGTCATTTGGAGTACTGCATGTGACATCACAGAGCGTTCAAGAGTTCAGTTCTCTGATAATGAAGAGTGTACATGTATCGCCTGAGAACACCCATCACATTTGCGACATACCCAGGGTCGCTCAGAGGAGATGAAGGTTCTATGATAAAGGCAGATATATCCTCTGGAGCCCTTGCAATGTCACGAAGGTCTTCGAGGCACTCGGCATACAGTTCTGTATATCAGGGCAAGAAATTTGTCTCTAGTTTCCTGAAGGATGTCGCATGTGACAAGGATATGTATGCGAGACTGGGGATGTTGAGAGCACAGCTGGCAGGTTGGATCCACAGCAAACTGGTTGAACACAGCTTTGTTTGACAGGAGAGTTCCTGTCAGGAGCCTCAGCTGAATGGGGAAGGCTCGGACATCTGTTACACCCATATAGACGGAGGATATCACAGGATGAGGTTTTCCGGTTGGGAAGCAGCTGAGGGTCATATATCTGGGAGAAGGATACATACTAAATTTTTGAATGGGACTAAAAACACATGTTGCATAAATAGACCACAATGGCTACCTGTGTACCAAATTTGAAAAAAAGCTGTTAGTTCCCGGGAATTTGTAAAAAAAATAGATACTGTTAGGTATTGGTTTAGACTATGGAACTATTCTGGCTATAACTTACCATTACTGAAGACGAACATTTTTTTTGCAATGAACTGTATGGGAAGTACCTGATGTTGGTGACGCAATAGAATAGAAGGAATGTTTGTACTCACTTGTCAGAAGACACTCCAACGATTAATTGCAGGAATCGACACCTTGTCAGAGCATCCTGGTGATCTCTATCTCTTCTTCATGATACCCATTTCAAGGCATCTTGGTGATGCCAAAGTCAAGGCATCTTGGAGATGCCCATCCAGGCCACCCATGGACATTGGTAGAACATAATTCAAGGACTGGCTTGAAGCATGTGCCAGGAGCCTCGAGTCAGTGTAAATTGTCCGCATTTTACATATTTGTAATATAGTGCTCAAAAGTGACAAATCACACTAATTTGGTCATTGGCTATGAACGGGGACCCTTTATTGGACGTCTGATTATGGATTAAGGGAGTAGATGCTTAGAATTATCGATGTATTAGAATTCATATACATAGTAAATTTCTAATATGCTCTAATACGTTCTTGCTTTCGTGTAGAAATTCGTTCTTTTTTCATTTGTGATTGTCTGATTTGCTGAGAAATATGTTGGCTGATAAAGAGATGACTTTCAATGAACGGATGTAAATGCACAGAATACAAGTCCATGGTTAGACCAATAAGTTGGTATGACGCCAGCCTGCACACTCTTTTCATTGGTGTAAACGTGGTCGATTAATGTCCCATTTACAGTTGTAGGTTATATAATTTCCTATGTTTGAGTTATACGAATAAATTGGAAATTTCTTTCTCCACTGCACGTAGTACGAAAGGGGGCAGAAAAGGTGTTAGAGCGTAAGTAGTGCTCAGGTGTTAAGCGCCCATTTTGAAGGGTTTGGGGTCCTGGACTCTATTGTGGTAGGTGTTGTTTATGGTTTTAAAAACATGTCTGTAGACATAGGTGTTTCATTCTCGTCTGTTCTGCGAGTCAGTGAACAGCTATATTTTGTTATTTGAACAGTTGAAATTACGTCGTCAGCTATGAGTGATTCGGAAAATCTATCTGTTAGCGAAAAACTCGATGCGATTTTAAAGCAAGTTAATTCTTCAAAAAGAGAGATTGAGGCATCCGTGGAAGCCCGTATTGGCAGATTAAGCGAGGAATTCGCACAAACCTCACGAGAAGTTAAAAAATTTAAGACAGAGAAGGAATATAACTGGAAGAGAGTGTGCAATAAGCTCCAATTTCAATTTAATGAAGAAATAATCGATCAGTTGGCATCAGTTCAATGGGCCTTGCAATATGGCAAATGTGATTATGCCGGTGAGATCATCATTTCATTGACCGAAAAGCTTGGAACCAGGAATAAGCATATAAAGCTAGCTGATTCATCCGAGGGTGGTTGGGAGACGGTACGCCAGTACATTACTAATGATCTGGCAGACGATTCTGAGGACGAAAAGAAGATCAACAGAGCGGAGGGCCGGGCAGTCCGGAAGATTAAGGCTACAAAACGTACGCGGCCATCAAGATTCAACCCAGGGGTCCGATACTATGGACGGGGATCAGCTTTACCGGCCAAACCCAGTAGGCAGAGTGGTGGGCATGGACACTGAACAGAGCGGACATACCTCAAGTTTCTCCGGCCTCAAGCATGGAAAATATTCCAGCTTACGTCTATGGGGCACTGGATAGCTTGATAGTAGGGGAAAGGATATTTACCTGGAATTTACACGCCAAGGAAAATACAACAACGCTGGTTTTGAAATGGATCACACCTTGTAAAGCCGATGTTGAATATCCCGCCAAACCGGTTGCAGTACAACGTCACACGAAACTGCCATGTTTTCTCGCCTCTGGACAACCAGCAGCAGAAAGCGTGGAATTGAAAAACAATTCCAGTAAATCAGATAATCTGCTTGCTGTTGTAGAGGTACGGCAAAAACGCAAGAAAAAGAAAAAATCGCCCTCTACTCTAAAACGAGACCGGGAGAGATTTGAAGATTGGAGGTCACGTGGAAAGACTACCACAAGTGAGATTGGTTACCCAGCTCTTGAACCGTGTCTTTCTAATAAGTCGCATCAAACAGAGACTAATTTCGGAATAACTTTCGGCGACCTTGGTCTTACTGACACTGCCCAATCTGCTACAGTTCATGTGGAAAGCTACCCTCCCCCGGATTTTGACAAAATTTCGGACTCCTTCCAACAGGAAATCTGCCAAGTTGTCGACAAGGCCGTGCATGGAGAAACTGGTTTATGTACATCGTCTGCAGACCAGTCCAGTCTATCTGTTGAGGAACATCTTGATGACTCAGAAAACAACTCCCTGCTAACTTCAGAACGCATATGTTTTACCTGTGGGAAACGCGAGTTTAAACTGCCAGATCGTCTGAAAGCCTGTACCGGTTGCCAATTTGCAGTTTATTGCTCACGCGATTGTCAAGCCCAACACTGGAAGTCGGGACATAAATGTTAGTGACAGAATGCGTGTAATCATGGTAATTGCGGAGTCCGTTTTCCGCTTGGGATTTGGATAATGGATTTGTAGGCGTCCGAGACAACCGGAGCTGTTGTGGCGAGTAAGACGGTAAAATCTGGAGACAGGTTGTGAATTTATCTGTCTAAATTGATGCATATTTGGTACATGTGAAGTCATTGTACGCCCAAAATTGTTTTTAAACAACTTCCGCGTCTATTTCAGTTCAATTTGGCATATATTGGAGACTTCTACGTCTATTGGTTGTTCTATCATGGTACCTTAAGTGGGAACTGGGTTTTTTCAATGGAATTTGATGAATAAACGAAGTGTATGAGAACTACGGCGACTTTGACTTGTAACCCACACAACACGGTTTAAAAACAATTTGGACGTTGGTGAATTGGTGTATCCGTTGTGAAAATGTCAGAGGCAGATGTTACCGAGGCCGGTAGGGAGCCCCGTGTTAAAAGAGACAATGTTACGATGGATCGTGAAGGAGTTTTAGCTGAAAAACTCAACTTTCTCAGGAAAAGTATGGGTGGATTGAAATCAACGTTGACTTGCCGTATGAATGAAATACGGCAGCTTATGGCTACCACCTCGAACATTAACGATGTATATTCTAAAATGATCAACTTGTCTGATCGGTTTTCTGAGTACCGTGCCGTACATGAGAAATACATAGCTGCAGCTAAACAAGACTGAACACGCAGAAGAATGTTTGCGTGCTGACCAATTCTTCTTCGAAATGGGTGAAAATCACGAAGAACTGAAAACAGAAGTCCTGCGGTGGAGTGAGAAAGCGAATAAAGGCATTGAGGATGACATTAAACCTGGTGATTCGGCTAGTCAAGGTGAAGCTGGGTCAGTAAATAACAGAAAATCCAAATCAGTGATTTCTAAGCTTTCTGAGAGGAGCAGTTCCAGTAGAGTAAAGGCAATGGCTAAAAGGGCGGCCTTGCAAGCCCGAGCTGAGGGACTAGAAAGGGAGCAGGAACTAAACCTGAAATTGTTGGACTGCAGCAAAGGGCAGAAAAGCTGAAGTTACAAGGGGAGATAGCTGCAGTTGAGGCCGAAGAGCGTATTTATGAGGAATACGGAAGTGAACTTTATAAGGTAAAATCTGATCATGTAGTTCCTTTGCCAAGCAAATTCGAGCTTCATCCTAATGCTAATGAGTACCACCCTCAAACTCAAATAAAGCAGGAGGGTACTCACGACAATATAGCTAGGACTCATAAGGAGCTTACACAGAGTGAGCATGTGTTACGATATGATCAGTCCCAGGCTGACAAATCATTCGCTCAGCCCAGTAGAGCAATCGGTGTAGGTATTTTGCCTGCTAATGTAAGATCTGGACAGACAACTGAACGACCTACACCAGGCAGAAATATTAGTTATGGCATACCGGTATGTGAGCCTTATGATCCATCTACTCAAAGGCAAAACTCATCACGAGCGGCGGACTGTGTACCAGGTAGGGTGGCACAGGCTACAGTACCGGATGACCGATTTCTGTTGCTGCAAAAGCAGATGTTAGAGACACTACAACTTCCAAAAACTGAGCTTATGCGCTTTGATGGAGATCCATTAAAATATTGGATGTTTATCCGAAGCTTTGACAACAGTGTAGGTCAGGTACAAACGAATGACAGTTCAAAGCTAAACAGATTATTTCAATATTGCACTGGCAAAGCCCTCAAGGTCATAGAATGTTGCTCTGTGATGGAGCCCAGTGAAGGCTATGCAAGAGCCAGAGCTCTTCTGTCGGACAGATTTGGGAATCAGTATGTGATCTCCAAAGCATGGGTTGAAAAGGTTACTGGAGGCCCTGCAATCAAGCCATCAGATAAAGCGGGTCTTCGTTGTTATGCAGATGATGTCCGGAGTTGTGTTGTAACATTAAATTCCATGGGTCAACTGAGCGATATCGATAACCAGGCGAGAATGGTGAAGATGGTAGACAAACTACCATACTATCTGCAGGGGCGATGGAGAAAATGTGCTGTCAGAGCATTAAAACTACACAGTCGATATCCTGGGATAGAAAGCTTGGTAGATTTCATTGAGACAGCCGCTGAAGAAGCAAATGATCCCGTGTTTGGGACAACAGACAGTCAAACAACGTTCAAGCCCAGAGTAAGATCTGGCTTCGAAAAACGTGACAAAGCTCATGGAGTGAGCTTTAGTGTCCAGACTGACAGTGACATTAATGAATTTCCAAAATGCTATCTGTGCGGTGACAAACATGTGATATTTCGGTGTACGAAATTCCGACAGATGAAACCTGAGCAACGTCTGGAGTTTGTCAAGAACAAGAAGCTGTGTTTTTCGGCAAAACACCGGTCTAACAGCTGCCCAAAGGACATTAAGTGTTCTGTTCAAGGGTGTTCGGGTAAACACTCTAGACTTTTGCATGTTTCATCTCGACAAGGCCACAGTATTGAACAACATAATTCAAGCGGTAGTAATGAGCAAATGCACAAAACAGACGTGGCCAATCAGAAAGCACAAAATGGACATGTGGAAGTACAAAACTCAACTTGTAGGGTCAATGGGGCCGGAATGAAGCAGATTGCTCTGCCTATAGTGCCTGTAAAGGTTAGGGCCAGTCCAGGACAGGAGTTTATCGTGACGTGTGCATTACTCGATAGCGGAAGTACGAATACATTCTGCTCAAGCGATCTGCTCGAAGAACTTGGTGTGAAAGGTGCAAGCACCACGTTGTCATTGACTACTTTGGAGAAGGAAAACAGTAAATCTGATGTCATTGTTACGTCACTAGAAGTGGCTGACATGAGTGGCAGAAGTATAATAGAATTACCACGTGTTTTCTCTACCTCGAAGCTGCCAGTGATGAGAGACAGCCTAGGAAGCCAGGCAGATGTGGACAAGTGGTCGCATCTGCATGGCGTTAAGTTACCAGCAATCGGCAAGGCAGGTGTAACCTTGCTTATTGGTCAGGATGCGCCTTCAGCCCTGGCACCGATCGACATCAGACGAGGAAAACACAACGAGCCATACGCAACAAAAACTGTATTCGGTTGGACGGTGAACGGACCCCTCGGCGTATCGACAAGAGGAGATGTAGCCACATCAAATTTTGTCTGTACAGATCAAACCTTGGAAATGCAGATCGAAAAGTTCTGGAAGCTGGATACCTGTGAATCCCAGGGTGATAGTGATCTCCATATGTCAGTGAATGACCGCCGTGTAGTGGATCTCTGGGACAGATCTGCTACAATCGTAGACGGACATTACGAGATGCCAATACCATTCAAAAATTGTCCACCAAACTTACCAGACAATTACAGTGTAGCGGAAAGTAGACTCGAATCTCTGGGGAAACGACTCTGTAAGAATTCTGAGTTGATGTATAGATATACATCGGAAATCAAGAGCCTGGTCGAGAAAGGCTTTGCGGAAAAGGTCAGTGACAATGGCAAACAGCCCGAAGGAAAAACTTGGTATTTGCCTCACCACAGTGTTGTAAACATCAACAAGCCAGAAAAACTGCGAGTGGTCTTTGACTATGCAGCAAAGTATGCCGGAACCTCGCTGAACGATGCTGTGATGCAAGGACCTGACTTGACGAATAAACTGGTTGGTGTTCTGTGTCGTTTTCGTCAAGGACAAGTGGCAGTTATGGCGGATGTGGAAGCCATGTTCCACCAAGTTAGAGTTTGTCCGGATGATCGCGACGCATTACGATTCCTATGGTGGCAGGATGATGACATTACCAGAAAGCCTGACATTTACAGGATGACTGTGCATCTATTTGGAGGCGTGTGGTCACCGAGTTGTGCCAACTTTGCCCTTAGACGTACAGTGTTCGACCACGGGCATGAATTTGATCCAGATGCCGCTCAAACAGTTCTAGAGAACTTTTATGTCGACGACTGTCTGAAGTCCGTGAACGATGAAGATCGGGCAGTCGTCCTCGTGAAACACGTATCCTCTCTACTAGAGAAAAGGGGGTTCAGACTGACTAAATGGGTCAGCAGCAACCTAGCTGTTCTTGATTCAATTCCACCCGCTGAAAGAGCAAAGGAGATTAGAGATCTTGATTTAGACAGAAACACACTTCCAGTTGAAAGAGCTCTAGGAGTGGAATGGGACACTGAAACCGACCAACTAGGATTGAAAGTTCGCTCTAAGGACAAACCAATGACTCGACGAGGATTGATTAGCGTCATTAGCTCTACATACGATCCTCTGGGGTTTGTGTGCCCTTTCATTCTTCAAGCGAAGAAGATCTTCCAGGACGAGACCAGGGCTAAGAAAGGATGGGATGAGCCATTGGAACAGCAAAACGTCCAACGCTGGAAAAAATGGCTTGCTGATCTACCAAAATTACAGGACTTCAAAGTTCCACGATGTGTTGTACCAGCTGATTTCGGAAGGGTGACGATTACCCAATTGCATCACTTTTCTGACGCATCTAACGAAGGTTATGGTGCCGTTTCGTACATCCGTATGGTCAATTCTACAGGTAGAATCCATTGTGCGCTCTTGATAGGGAAATCAAGACTTGTTCCTATCAAACAAATGACGATTCCACGACTCGAACTAGCAGCATCAGTGATCTCCGTAAAACTGGATAGAATGTTACGAAAGGAGTTGAAGACAGATGTCGACGAGTCTATCTTCTTAGTACCATAGTCCTGCACTACGTCAAGAGCGAAAGCAAGCGCTTTCACACGTTTGTCTCGAACAGGATCGCATTGATCCACGATGGATCATCGCCAAGCCAATGGCGTTACGTAGACTCAAAGCGAAATCCAGCGGATGACGTATCGCGAGGATTGGGTGCTGACGAGATGACGAGTAGTAGTCGATGGAAGGATGGGCCAGATTTCCTCTGGGACGATGAATCGACATGGCCGGAAATGCCCAACATTGACAAGCATGTAGCTGAAGACGACAGGGAGGTCAAACGAGAGGTCAAAGTGTTCAGCGCTATGGATAGCGTGACAGGACCAGACAACAGCATGGATAAGCTAATTGATCGGTATTCTTCGTGGTATCGACTGAAGAGGGCAGTGGCATGGCTACTGCGATTCAAGCAGCTATTGCTGGACAGACTAAGAAAAAGGGATGCCTCACATCCTCGGAAATATCTGCAAGTTTGTGAGATCAAGACAGCTGAAGTAGAAATCATTCGCACCGT
>JAVTVY010037913.1:0-16639 GCA_036873755.1 Hanleya hanleyi | reverse complement strand
AATTGTTCTGATAAGTGAACCCGTTATACGGGTGAGCAGACTACTTACAGTACCTGGTGCAACACATACTCGATAAGACGCAATGGTGATGGGTACATACGTCGACACGTCCTAAATGCTACACAGATCGTTCTAGAATACAAATTGAAATCAACATCCTATACTTCCACATATGCTGGTTCTAACGAATCCGATACCTGACAAATATTCTGTAAACCAGTAGAACCTATATTCATTATCATTCTCCATGCGATCGTACAGTATCCATCTGGTTTCAAGAATCTGATTTTGATTCCAGCGTTCCTGCATCATCCCCTGGTGTACAGCAAAGGTGCTTTGCTGATATCCTGCTTTTCAAACTTCCTTCATTTTGTATCTGCTAGATGAAGTAGAGCAGTTATGCACAATTCCTCGTCGATCGAAACTTGTACATCCTTACAAGTATATTTTTGAAAGCATACTTTGATGGATTAATTAAAATGGATCGATAAACCAATTATACATTTTATTGACAATGAATTATATCTGCAGAGTGCAAGGCATATTTTGTTAATGGCAAGTTATCTTAGTATGAGTGTCTAACATGTCCATTTGGCCTGTTTAAACTTTTAAACTGGTTTTCCTCGCTCCAATTTGGTTGCCCTCATTCATGTCATCATACATATCATGCAGAAGCAAAGTAACTCCGAATAAACTTAATATCATTATTTACATAATTAAATGATCATTAGTTTAGGAAGAATGTTATCTTCATCGGTTTGAAAAAAATGGACAATTACAATTAAAAACATGTTACAATTACATTATCCAAGAACTGGTTTAAAATGGATTTTAAATTTCAGACTGCATAATCGATAGTGGCCAAATTTTCTTGATTTTCTCTTGGAATTGACTTGCGGGTAAGTTGCAAGTTACTGCAATAACGAGAATTTATCCATTTCAATTCTGCGTTTGCGTCAGTTTACAACAACTACTCAGTCGGTCAATGTCCATCACGTAAAATGTCGGTACATCACCAAATATAGACAACGAAGGTACATACGACGCTATTTATCCGACTTCACGCCTTTTATCCCGTCAGTCCTTAGATATTTCTCAGCGATATGACAACCAAGCCGAAGACTGATGCAAATGAAGAAAGTTTACCAAATAGAATTTTCTGATAGTAAGGTCAATTCACCTTGGCCACAGTCCATAATATACGTTCAAATAGTCCATATGTGTCTGGCGATAAAATGGGTATATCATGACCAGTGGATGTGTGTCTTGGTTGACTGCTTTATAATTACTCGCGGTCTGACAGTATTCGGCTGGGGTCGCCAAACAATCATAGAATAGTCTCTCACTCAATGTCCGAGCTTCCATCAGTCATCTGTCAGACCAGCGTCCATCGCTGTCCCAGAAATGAACTTCCCTCCATACTGTCTAGATATAGATTAATAATAAATTCCGATATTCGGCCATTATATAGTGCGGATATTATCCTTTATATCCATTCATGATTATAGGCCCAAGTTTTATGTGCTGAGGTTCAAGATCACCTCGTTGTATCTCTTGAGGGCGCCTTTTGTCATTTCAAGTCTTTACATCTGCAGCTCAAATGGTCTGTGGGCTAAAATCGAAGAGGGCCCTTGCCTTTCCTTTGGGTCCTACACAATGCTTAGATTTTTTAACAGTTTCAGTCGATATATCTACACATCTAACATCTCACTTGTTATCTCACTTGTTAACAATCAACAACCATTTGAACCTTAATCCAATTTAATATTCATATGTGTTTCGTCCTGATTGATCAAGTAAAATCCTTTAAACTTTTCACGGCCCTCGCAGTTAACTGTCTTCATATATATCTAATGAACAAATATTAGCATGTTATGCTTTTCAGTGTAATAGTTCATTAGTACTTTAGCATAATCCTCAGTGTACAACTTCATTGTGGTCACTTTATAAGATTGAAACACTCATGATCGAGTTTGCCAGCGATATTGAATAACGGAAATTGCTCCCTTCCTGATTCGACAGAAAAGCCAACCATGACATTCCGGTCAATATAGTCGACATCAAGTGGCTCGTATCTGTCAGACAATGTCCGTGTTTAACGTCGCTAAATGCTTGTTCATCTTTATATGGTATGTGAGAGATAATTTGTTCTAGAAACATTTGTTTTGATTACTATTGATCTTTGTCCACCGCCAAAGTAATTGACGTGATATCTGCTCAATAGCGTAGGAAAATACAATTTGTGTAAATCGCTCGATGGACATTCCTCTCTTCGGTATTGCTCGTTGTAATTTTCTCTGCTGTTTTAGTGTCCCATGCCTATATCAATTCAATGTTTAGTCCATTGTACATTGGTAATGGATATGTGCCAGACGTTTATGACACATGGCCTTAGAATGGTGTTATGTTACATCGGCCTAGCTGAGACCTCCGACATGTACCATTGTTCAGAAGTGGACGAAATATTCCAAAAGTTCCCATACCTTTACATAAATAATAGAAACGGTCGTTTGCAGTAATCTTGGAAACAAGTCATTATTTCTTATTTTAGGATTTAATATTGTGTTTATTATATTGAATTTATAAACATTTCTTATGAACGAGGTTGCCGTTCAGGTAATGTGTTGTATTGTCCATGAGACTACACTGAATATAAAACCCTAACCATATAGGCTTTTTATCGCAGCAAATACGATTGTGGGTGTCAGAAAAACATGAATGCATCCATTTCGCTAATGATAATCTTTCATTTCAGTATTTTCATTTTGGAGTTTTATAGAAACAAGAGTGCAGCACGTGATATTTTCCAATTTTAAAGCTTTTTATTGCTGGATTTAAAAAAAATCCAAAAAAAATCCAGGAATTTCATTGGCCTGTGGACAAAACTAGCAGCCGTACGTTTTTCCCGAAAGGTCCATTGAGCGAAGGTGACGATACTGTATAAGGTCAATCAATTTGGTACGGTCACTGAGTCTGGCAAATCCATGCCAAATCATTATTCATCTATACGAGCAATACTATTGAAGCTGAATACATTACCGGTATTATCCTGATAGCAAGCGTCAGATCCGACATTCAGTATTCAGACTTAAAATGATTTCCGCATCAGAATTCAAAAGACCTAATTCGTATGACCGTGAGAACCAGTTCCACATGTGTATGAAATAAAAATACTAAAAACGCAAGACCGTTCCACAAAGTTTCTAATGTGACACTGTCAGCAAAATACGATCGTAACTTGCAAGATCTCTGATACTACGTTTCTTAACTTGGGGCCAAGTTCGGTTTTATCGAAGATAGGGCCGTTTGAATATCATGTGTTTCATGGTGTTGAATTAAACTGGTACAATCAAAGCGCTACTGAGATACATATTCTAGGCAACGACTCAGACATTCGTTATGTTTAAAAAAAATGGTCAATAATAAGAGTTTTACGTAAAGAACCAATCATATCTTGCTGACATCAATGAAAACTGTTGATCACTTCTCTCTTGTAGGAAATCATCTTGCTTTTCTATTATTTTCATTTCATCCTCATTTGGAATTGGTGTTGTCATACAGAATAGGTATTTAGATTATTGACGCGGAAACTGCTTTACTGACGATGGCTGAATATTGCATATCGGACCTGACGCCTGTTATCTGTGTAGACCGACATATCAGAGGACAAGGCCGCCACTACGATGGTCAACCAAGCATGAACTGTCTTATTCATGTTCCGTGGAATAAGAACGCTATCATTTTTAAATATAGTGAGATTTATTAATTAATTATTAATTTATTATAATAACTGTTAAATGCTGGCTGAAAAGCATGCATATTCCAGACAAGATATAGACATAAGGCACACAAGATTGCAAGTGTGACAGTGTTCCCAATAGATGGACATTGGCCCTAAATAGACTGGAAGTGGGGAGGGAATATTGAACATATTGAAAGATATGTGGATCTTCTGAACATCTAACCCAGTTAATCAAAATGTCACGGGTACTTACATTTTCGGAAAACGAATATTAGATATTTTTCGCATTATCGGGCAGCAATCACTTGTGAGTTTAAGATCTCCACAGTGTCAGATGAACACTCAAACGAAAGCGTATTAAATTGATATTCATAACCGTTGGAATTGGTTTCCATAAAATAAAACTTCAAGAAATAATGTCTCGATAACACGAAGTTGATGATGTCTTGGCATTATCGAAAGCTTCTGACCATTTCCTTTTTTCGAAACACTAAATTGTGCTTATTTAGATTTTCACTTGATGGATGTTCGTGGTTGTGGCACTGAGAAACCAACAGGGCAATTTTAAAGGTTGTCTGCGTTATCTAAATTGTGAATTGGGAAACTCGCAGCTGACCTTTTTGGGTTAAAGACAATCAGACTAAACAGTTTCGTCAGACCGTTTTGAATGTAACGGACGACGAAAATGAAGCAAGTTAAATGGGTTATATCGGTTAGTTCAACCGATTTCAGTGATACTTTTTTAGGTTAACCATCTTATACTAACTCCGTCTGTACCGTTAGTTTTGACAGTTCCAAACAGCTATCAACACTGTCATCAGTATGAATGAAGCCAAAAAACACTCATCTTCGTCCACGTAGTTTTAGAGATGATACCCCGACCTTTCCAACAAGATGTAACATAATGAAAATTTTTGCCCAGAAATTTTCTATTGTCATATGCCAAAGACATTGAACCGTTGAACTTTATTGTACCGATACGGCGCAGAGAGAGTTAGTTAAACCACAGCATCTGAATACTTGTGAAAAATAATGTCATCTGTTAAAGAAAATGTTTAAGCCCACGTCATGCAATCTATCTCCTGAACGGTGCCTAGCGAGCAAGATGTAACAAAAGATGGTTTCCTACAAGAGAGAAGCGCTCAACAATTTAATTTTCAAGATGTCAGCAAGACACGACGATGTTCTACACAAAAAAAATCCTAATCCTAAGGAATGTCAAGTCGTTTCCAGTGTATGTATCTCAGTAAAGGTTTGATTGTGTCTGCACATTTGAACACCGTGGAGATGTAAACCACATGATATTCAAACGGCCCCTAGCCCCGGATTAAGCTGAACAAAACACAGGTAGCAACAAAGTTCTTGCACACTACGATCGTATTTTGCCGTCACTGTACGATATATATCACAGAATTTAAGAAACATTGGATGGAGACGTTTGGCGATATAGCCCTGTTTGACAAAATTTTGCAGTGTAAAATTCTGTGGCGTTGATCAGACTCGTCATAGTCCGCACATGAGCTAGCTACCATGTTAGGTATGTATACGCCGTATGCAGGTCCTTCTGGAATATTGCTATCCAGAAATGGATAGTCAGCTATATCAAAGTTGTAATCATCTCTCTTATCGTAGCGTCGACTTGACAGAAAACCCAAATTATTCTTGTAGAGGTATAAATCCGGATGTGATGTTCCATCTGTGCAATTAGTGGTTTCCGTCAAATCCAGTGAATGGGGGGAGGTTGTGTTTGGTAAATATTCTTCACAGCGTCGCTACTATATGGATTATCCATTGCTAGGAGATCGTCTATATAGCGTTTGGTAAACGCAAAGGAACCGACTTAGAAAAACTCCACTCCTTCTGCATAAATATCCTATCCATAGTATTAGGACACGCTATCCAGGATTGCTTCAACAATATCCTCACCAACGCCATTTTCAGCTCAGAGACTAGAAAACAGACAGAGGAGTTAATAGTAGCCGTTCAAGTGTGCCAATGTAATTGAGATGCCACAATTCAAGCATCAAAAATTGAATCCACAAATCATATCGGGAGGCCATTTGGGTTCTATCTCTGATAAGGCATAATTAGCAATTATTTCGAATAACGATATTATAGGTCAATCTACGGCCATGTGCCCGTCCGTCATTCCAGTCACAGTGTAACATAATAAACGCCATGACGCCGGACAGTTCAACAATATCTCATGAAAATGACCTTCATATCGAAATGCAAACAGTATCGCATGTAAAAAGTGTTCTCAATTTATAATGATGCCGTAAATCTTGAGCTTCTTATGCTTAAATCTTTCGAAATGGGCGGTAAGAAGATCATTTAGATATTGACTTCTGCATCAAGTCTCGGCAGTCACTGAATCAAAAATAACCAAATTTGGAACTACGAATTTGGCATATCGATGACCGTGGGAATGCGATTTGATGTAGAAAAACGACTTGCAAACAACCGTCACTTATTATTCATACGCCACAAAACCGATCACTATCTATATATATATTTACACTACCCACATACCTGACAATGAACTAACGATCTATATCAAGTACACTGCCAATCTTATAATGAATGTAGTTCCTTTGTCAACGTCTGTGTAGACAAATCTGACATTGATCGTTGCTTCATCATCAGGTATGTACGCTGTATATATTGTTATAAACGTGTGTTTACACTTAAGCCATTATCTTAGCGGTGAAATAATTGCTGCTCAAGTTGTCAGAATATTATATTTATGATCTTATTGCAGGGATTATTCACGCGAGCTAAGAATAAAGACTCAAGATTTAAGGCACCGAAATCTGTTTTGATATATGAGATTATTATCATTTTGATACGGAAGTTCTATGTGAGATATTATCGAACTGTCCGATTTCATGGTGGTTATTACTACATGAGATATTGCTGAACTGCCCGATTTCATGGTGGTTATTAGTTTACGCTGTAACCGGAATGGCAGACGGACGCTGGATACACATTGTCGAGGTTTGACCCATAAGAACTGAATTCCAATTAATTTTATTTGAAAATACAATGAGTAAATGCTGGTTGAGGAGAGGAGGGGAAGAAGATCGTGCTAGTTTAAGTAAAGATGCATTATCTGGTATTTGAATTTGTATTCATTAATCCAACATCTTTTTAGATCTTTTTTTTCTCATCACAACTGCTGCTCTCAATGAGCCGTATACAATTAGAGCAAGATCCTACACCGATGTATAACTGATTAATAATAATAAATAAACAGTTAAACATATGGACGGCCATACTCAATCAGAGCCATACTCAAGCAGTATATTTTTTGAAGCTATACATGTATGTGACTATGCACATAGGCAAAACAAGCCTGAATCGATTTTAAATTTAATTTAAAAAAAGTATTTCCTCAAAATAAAACTTGTCCACTTAATATGAGGCAGTCCATTGTGACGTTGATAGCATCATATGCGTTTGAATCTATCCTACGTAAGTGTTGTTGGGTTAGTGGACATCTAATGGTAATAAATTACAAATTCGAGAGGCAGGTGTTTCAAAGACATATGTAAAACTGTTGCATTAGAATGGGATGAAACACTGTGATCGAAAGTAGTTCCGCCTGAGTTACGTCACACTAAGACACGCCCACACACTGCTTGAATGATAGTAGCTCATACGTGTAGGCTGTTAAACCGTCGATAACAGGCCTACCGGTATATACCCGGCACCGTATTAAACTGACCACGGCGTGTGTGCATTCTGACGAGAATTTATAAATATAATCTATCATGGACTATTCAGTGTTGTAACCCAAACTGCTGATTTAATGACGAGAAGCCGCACACATGACCATTTTGTTCAGAATATTTCAACCTAACTCAATTCATTCTGTTCCGATAACTGGTTTATATGGTAATATTTTCTCAAATACATGTATGCTGTCGGCATCAAAAAAATAACATATATAATGTTAATATTATTAACCCATGTGTCGCCAGAATGCTTTCTTATGGGACCACTTTAGCTACAGTTGGGAAATGCGTGTTTGTCAGTTGGTTTGTGTTTCTCTCAGTGTACTTTCTGATTGTTAATATTGAACTTTTCTTTCTATCTAAAACAGACAATTGAAGAAAAATGGGTACTGTGGATATTTGTGAAAATAAAAATAGGGTAGCATGAAATGGTGAGGCCAGGGATAAGACTGTTACATTGAGAGTGACAAAGGATTAATATTTGCATAGAATTGAACAGAATTAAAAAAAATCATTATGATTAAACGAATCCGCAAACAGCGACATTTCGGAACGCGACATTCGGCACAAAGTGAAGAGTACGACATTTCGACACACGACATTCCGGCACGTTTTTTAACGAGCCAAATCATATTAAAAATTACGATTTTCTTTTCTTTTTTTAACATATGTTAACATATAAACATACTATTTTAAGGGTTATCAAGTTGTAATTTTTTTGGTTGCGAATATCTGCGACATTTCTGCAACTTTTTTCACATAAGCAGTTGGTTTTAGAAATATTGTGAATTTCTCATAAAGCAAAAAGCATATAAATATTCTATTACTAGTAAAAACCTCACCAATCAATCGCCATCAATCTTAATATGTGAAAAAAGTTGCCGAAACGTCGCGGTTAATCGTG
The DNA here is from genome assembly GCA_036873755.1 of Hanleya hanleyi. Lineage (NCBI taxonomy): Eukaryota > Metazoa > Mollusca > Polyplacophora > Lepidopleurida > Hanleyidae > Hanleya > Hanleya hanleyi. Next base: position 8,256 of record JAVTVY010037913.1, on the reverse strand, counting down.
AGCAACTATGATACCCTACAACTTGGTAACCCTTAAAATGGTATGTTTATATATTTTGAACATATTTAAAAAAAAGAATGTGAAAATCTTCACTTTTAGCGCAATTTGGTCTGACAAAAAGGGGTGCCGAAATGTTGTACCCTTCACTTTGTGGAAAAATGTCGCGTGCCGAAATGTCCTGACATCGATTAAACACGGATACTGATATATCGGATACTAATCCCGATATTGAGTATCGGCCTGACATATAGTTTCAAGATCAAAACAAACACCCGGCCCCCACCAACGGCACCGCACAACTCAGCCTAGATAAGGTTCACCCAAATTTCTTGTATTGTTGAATGGTTGATATTATTTGTATTTAAATTCATTTAAAACAAATACGCTTGTGTAAGTATTATAGATTGATCCTATCTTGCAGCGATTTGTGAAGAATTGAATGCCTAATTTCGATGTCAACACAATGTAGTGTTATTCTTATAATAAACATTTTCATTTCAAAGTTATTAATCATTTGAAATGCCATCATGCCATGTATTTTGCGATGCATACTGAAGTATTAGAGTTCAAATAAGCGTGGCTAGATTTTTACAGCAAAATTTGTCTATCTGGCCTATGCATGTAACGGCTCACATGGCTCAGTGAAACAGAACATCGCCGAGCTCGGGCGCTGGTTGATTAAACTGAGATATGACATATGCCCTCAATGAAGAGAAGACCATGCATGGGAGGTGATGAAGTGTACGAGATTCTCCAAGTCTAGAATATAATTACATATGTTGTTCTGAAAGTATATCAGAATGGGAGAAAATCTTTATTGATAAATATTTATTTGACAGCAGCTTAACTTGATGCTTCGTTAGAGATTCCCTCGTTATTCAGACAAATGATGACATTGAAGACCACAGGATGGACTGGTAATTCGATTGAAATGATAGTTTAAGGGCCGCTTCCCATACGGATTTCGCGGCCCATCAACTCAATGTTTTATTTACATTTCACAGTATATTTCTTAGTTCATTTAAGATCTTTTACAGCGCTAAATATTAAAATAAATAATTAAATAATAAATAACAATGAGACTTCCGGTTTGATCATGGCCGCTGTCGGACGTACTGTTTTGAGCTCCTGATTTATTTCGCCGTGTTGCTCTGTTGGGACCTATATAGCAAGATAAATGCCACCCAAAACAGTTAAAAAGGTAGAATATCGAATACAGTGACAACGTATAATACCAGGAGTAGTCAAAAAGAGAGAAATATTGACTTACCTGAAGCTCCAGTTCTTGCAGCTGAACACGCCCGGCACGAGCACGACATGGATGATCAAGGTCAAACCGGTCAAACCGGGGGAACGAATGTCGTATTACAACAAGTTAAAGAAATGCTTCAAGGTATGAAGACTGATCTTATGACTGAAATGGACAATATTGCTACTGACATTCGCTCTGATATTCAAAAACTTGGTGGTCGTGTATCAGCTGTCGAGACTGAAATAAAGGAACATTCGCGGGCTCTGGATTTTCAAAATGGCGAAATTGAAAAACTAAAAAATGAAACGATACCAGAAAGTTGTGAGGAACTACAGGAAAAAATTCGTTTTCTCCAAGAAAACCTACTGTACAACGAAATACACGATCGCAAGAAAAATTTGCGCATTTACGGTGTTACAGTAGACTCAGTACGTGAAAACACAGAGGTGATCACCAGAGCCTTCATGAAAGACTGCCTGAAAATTGACTCACTAACAGTTGATCGAATGATGTTTGTTGACTGCCACCGCCTGCCCCGCTATCCACTAGTTCTTAACTCCCAGTCTGATGGTCCACCACCTGCGATCATTGTTACGCTAGCCATGATGAAAGACAGGGAGCTGATACTGGACTCCGCTAAAAACCTGAAAGGAAGCCGGAAAACTGTAAGGACCGACTTGCCACCAAAGTTGATGGCTATCAGAGCCAAGATGTCCTCGAAGGCTTACGAACTACGTCAGACACTTAAATGCCATACAAGGATCAGAGAACGGCGTACAGAACTATTACTCGAAACGCGAGAGGGACCCACAGCCGATTGGATTCTTCATTCGTCAAGTAAGCAGAAGGAATATCAGGATATGAGCCCAGGCCCTCGCCGTGGAGCCGTACGGTAATGTAAAATCCTGAACACTATGAACGAACACTGACAGTCTCAGGTATGTGGTCTGCAAGAAATAAATGAAATTGTATTACCTAGAACATTTGAGCCGATGAATTAATTTTCTTCAAGTCCAAATAACTTAAGAACTGACAAGGTACACTCGTCTTTACTCTTAACTCGTGTACACATGAATCTATCAGTCCGGTTATACATACGAACAATTGGAGACTGCCCGAAGAAGAAAAAAAACATACAATATCCCTCATTGTTATTGCTTGTGGTGTCCTTACAGATAAGGTGTTGCCAAAAACTATGTATGGTATACATTTCTAACAGGCCAGATCATCTGTGTCATGATTTTTGATAAAATGTTCAGTATATATTTTCATTTTGATTTTAAAATATATTGTGCTCTTTCTAGTGACACCGTTTCTCAATCTTAGTACATGCATTACTGTACAACAAAAATTATTGCATTTTGATCTGATTCTTCAATTATCCTGGGGTTTCTGTCAATATAATTTTTCTATTCCTGTCTTCCCTTGGCGAAACCAATTTGATACGGTTCACGGAGATAGTTATACTGTGTTACACTGTTTGAGTGGGCAGTTCGTCATGTAAGGATTTTCAAGCCGGGAACATCGTGTGTAATACAGCTTGTCGAGTAGATTTTCCAGGTTTAAGCAGGTTCCCTACATTTTGCCACCTGTTCGTGTTTTGACGAATTGGCCGTTTGTGTGCGCCGTACCTATGTTTATAATTGTTTACCTGTATAAATTATGTGTCGAAAACTATTGTCGATTGCATGGCACTTGTCGATTGTATGGCACTTGTTGATATCCGTCTTTACTGGACACATATTATGTAATACCAGTGTGCTTGCTAAACGAAATGTATCGGTGAGATTTGTTTCTGGTATGAGGCTACAAACTGTATCAGTACATTCTATTAATAGGCAAAGAAATTGACACTCGAATTGATATACTTTCCCAACAGAGCAGCTGACTGCTCTCCCACCAGCACAACAGTATGCTGTCAACAGCATTTCTTTTTTCTGCACTTTTGTTTTCTCTCATGTACACTCACACATTACTATTGCACATACTGCTCACTCCACACTGCTTACTAAACTACGTTTATACTAGTAAGTATCTTGTATACCTATACTTTATAGCTGTGTACTCACCTGCCACAAAATTTTATTTTTTCACGAGAATCGAACCAATGCTGTCTCTTTCAAGTTGGCGTGAATATGGCAGTTGAAAATATAACAATATCATCAGTCAACTGCCAGGGTTTGAATAATAAACAAAAGCGAGTAGATATATTTCGGCATTTGCGAGCCAAAATTTTTTCAATATACTGTCTTCAGGACGTCCATTTTACTAAGCGTATGGAGAAACAGATTAAGTCAGAATGGGGACTAAAAGCTATTGTGAGCCCTTATAGGAGTAACGCCAGAGGAGTCGCCATTCTTTTGAATAATAACTTTGAATTTGAAATATTAAGAACAAAAAAGGATACACAAAATGGAAATTATCTCGCCTTGGAAATCAAAACACCAGATTTAACTTTCACACTACTTTCATTGTATGCACCCAATACAGACAATCCGGATTTTTTCTCTACTGTTCAAAATTTAATAGAAGAATGGGGCAATCAACATTACATCATCTGTGGGGATTGGAATCTGGTACAGAACCCAAATATGGATCTATATAATTATGTGAGAGTAAACAACCCAAATGCGTGAGAGACAATACTAGAAATGATTGACTACTTGGATTTAGTCGACCCATGGAGAGAGCATCACCCTGACGTACGGAGATACACATGGCGACAGCCAAACCCGGTAAAACAGGCACGTTTGGACTTTTTTCTTGTCTCCAGAAATCTTATACATACAATTAGTAAGACTGATATTCTACCTAGTTACAGATCTGATCATTCCATGGTTAAGCTGGTGTTGCAATTTACAGAACTTAAAAAGGGAAAAGGGGCATGGAAGTTTAATAATTTATTACTACGGGATAAAGAATACGTTAACATAGTGAAAGAAACTATAAAGGATACCAAAGTTCAGTATAAGTTAGACAACCGAGACATACAAGACACACCAAACTTCAGCATTTCAGACCAATTATTTTTCGAGATGTTACTTATGAATATTAGGGAAAAAACAATATCCTACTCATCTTTTAAGAAAAGGGAACGAATAGAAAATGAAAAAGCGTTGACTGAAGAAATAAATAACCTGGAAAAATCTTTGGATAGTGCTACAAACCAAGACGTGAAGACAAATTTAATTGATGATATACAACAATTAAACAAACAGTTACATGACATCAATAAGATAAAAGTTGACGGTATTCTTACAAGAGCAAAAAACGCTGGACTGACAAGGGTGAGAAACCAACTAGCTATTTTCTCTGCATGGAACATAGAAATTTTTTGAACAAGTCCATAACCAGAATCGAAAATGCTAGTGGAGAAGATCTAAGAAATCAGGAAGAAATTTTGAATGAAACTAAACTATTTTATAGAAAATTGTATACGCAAAAACATACTTGTCCAATAGATCTAGAACAACTTTTCGAAGGCCTGAATGTACCAAAATTATCACAGCAAAAATCAGATAAGTTAGAAGGAGACCTTAATTCCGAAGAAATTTTAGCTGCTTTAAAATCCTTAAAAAATGAAAAGAGCCCTGGGCCAGATGTTTATACTGTCGAATTTTACAAGTTTTTTTGGAGAGATATTGGTGAATACTTGATAAAATCGTTAAATTACTCTTATAGCACAAAAACAAGGATCAATAACGTGTAGACCTAAAGAGGGGAAGTCTAAGCATTTATTAAAAATTGGCGACCGATAACGTTGTTGAATGTGTCATATAAGATTGGGTCTGCTGCTATCGCACATCGTATTAAAACATGTTTGCCAGATATTATTAGTGAAGATCAGAAAGGTTCTATGGCTGGAAGATTTATCGGAGAAGCAACTAGATTAACTTATGACATAATGCAACATACTGAGACAAATCAGATCCCGGGAATGATTCTTTTGATTGACTTTGAAAAAGCCTTCGACTCGGTTGACTGGAACTTCATACAAAAAACAATGGAATTTTTCAATTTTGGGAATTCTATTCGAAAATGGGTGGAAATATTTTATAAGAATATACAATCGTCCGTGCTTGTCAATGGATTTAATTCTTCTTTTTTTCAGGTGTCACGCGGTTGTCGCCAGGGTGATCCTCTCTCTCCGTATTTATTTTTACTGTGCGCAGAAGTACTAGCAGTCTTGCTCAGAAACAGCAAAAATATTAATGGAATAAAAATTAACAATATGGAATTTATTTTATCCCAATATGCAGATGATACAACGATTTTCCTTGATGGATCTCAGAAAAGTTTAAACTCTTGTCTGGAAATTCTTGATTTCTTCGCTAAGTTTTCAGGTCTAAAAATAAATTTGGACAAAACAAAAGTTATATGGATAGGTTCCGAAAAGAATAGCGATAAAAAATACAAATTGAAATGGCAGCTTGATTGGTCACAGAGCTCCTTCCGTTTGCTAGGTCTAGAGTTCACGTTAAATCTAGGAGAAATGGTTGAGCGAAACTATAAAGATAAATTAAAGTCGATTGAAATGTCAATGAAATTATGGTCAAAGAGAAGTATCTCGCCCATGGGCAGAGTAGTTATTTTGAAATCATTGCTGTTGCCTAAATTAAACCATTTATTCTCATCTCTGCCGGACCCTCCACAGTCAATAATAGACTCTTTCCAGAAGAGCTGCTTTATCTTTGTCTGGAATGGAAAACCCGATAAAATATCTAGAAAACAGGCGATTAAAGATGTAAAAGATGGAGGCCTGAATATTCCCTCTATAAAGCACTTTATTCAGGCACAGAAAATTTCCTGGCTAAGAAGATTACTAAACGGTCAACAAAAATGGAAAGATTTGTTTTTAGAGACTTTTCCTGATTCTCTGGATCCTTTAGAAATTGACTCCTTTGCTCTAGAAACTTATATAATTAAATTAGTGATCAATCCTTTCTGGAGAGATGTTTTGCGTGCGTGGAGTGCCGCTTATGCCGGTGCTAGGGGCCGTGTGGTCATGTCGTCCAAGTTGCCGCATGAACAGGTACAATAAAAGCGTACCTGAGATACAACACATATCACGAATCGTTACATTCTTGGTATGTGCTTTAGAATAGGTTTACCAGAAGACTATTCTGTGAAGTCATGTGACGCAGTCAGTATGTCGGCACCTCTTCCCACTTCCCTTATATGTGTTGTAATTTCAAAGAAATGTGACCTATACAGAACCCGCACCCTCAGCTTTCCGAAAATAATTTTCATGGCAAAATGACAAAATTTCTTCAAATGGCAAACCATACTTTTACAAACACTGGTTGAAGGCTGGAGTCAAATTTGTCAACGACTTATTAGACGAGGAAGGAAATTATATATCATATACAGATTTTGTTAACATATACTCTTGTCGGACAAATTTCCTTGAATTTCATGGTATCATGAAATCAACAAGAGAAGCAGCAAAAAAACTGCACATTGACAAATTTAGCAAAGATTTCTATACCCCCTTTATTCCTCCAAATATCTTCCCATTGACCAGAACCAACAAAGGTTGTAAACTTTTTTATAAAATCTTGATGAACAACACTTTTGTTAAGTCGAACGCCAACTTGAAATGGGAGACTGCAATGGGTCAGGTAATTAGTGATGAAAATTGATGTAAAATTAACATTAATGTCAACAAATGCACTAATGATGTTAAATTCCGATGGTTCCAGTACCGTACTGTGAACCCTATACTCACTACAAATATATTTCCAAATATAATTAATCCAGAGGAATCAAAGCTGTGCACATTTTGTAAAAAATACCGCGAAACGATATTACACCTCTTTTGGGAATGTGTTCAAACAAGGCCAATCTGGAATTTAACAAAAGCTTGGTTGATGGCAGAAGCTGTGGTAAATATTGATCTTTCAGTCGACCTTGTTCTACTTGGTACACAACTGCCTCAGTATAGAATAATACATTTTTTATTCGTTGTTATAAAATTTCAAATATATAAGTGTAAGGTGAATAAGCGACTTCCAAACTTTAAAGATATACAGTCCGAAGTGAAGATTATATAAGAATTAGAGAAATTTATCACAGGCAAAATGCTGAGAGGAGTAAATTTGAAAGTCGTTGGTCTTCTTTACATCTTTTATTTAGAGATAATGCTTAATTAATCACATCAGATGTAAACAAGAATCACCAATATGATACGTCACATTTTCAGGCTTAGCCGATTTTTGCATGCCAGTTTTCTTTGTTCTTCCACCAATATGTCGGTATCGTGATGATCTAGATCATCAATGAGATCAATTTGTGTTTTTTCTAATTTGAAGAAGAGTCGGCTATGTGGCAAAAATTGTATATATACACAAAGTTGGTACATCATTATTGTGTAAAGGTGGGCGGTATGTCTTTTTTCTGCTATTAAGTTTGTTATTGTGTACTTGAGAAAATCTTTTGAAATAAAAAAATTATCAATTATAAAAAATAAAAAAATAAAATAACAATGAGAGCAGAGGGAGATATAAATAGAAGTAAGGAAGAATCGGCTAATTCACTCGAAACCGCAGAATTTTAAAATGAACGCTCGATTTAAGTTTTTGAGCACTCCATGTCAGCGTCCTCATGGACAAAGCAGTACCGTTGATAGTAAAACGTGTGTGACCGTAGGTCCAAAACTTCATTGCGCCCTGAATTACTTTAATTATTTGGTTAATTTGCTGGACACAGGAAATCAGCAACAAATAATACAAGGTAAGCATATTATTAAGGCACGCCTGCTAACAATGTTGTTTGAGTTTTTTCTTTCAAAGAAATTAACCCCTCCGACCCCTCCACTTCGCTGTTTTCTTAAGTCGACGGTTTTTCACAGACCGACTATGGTGTGACGTGTGAATCATCAACACCTCCAATTTCGATTGTCAAGCAGTCTTATAATCTCTTTCTTTGAACTTGTTTTGATATCTTTGGCAGAGAATTCGTCTACGGGAAGTTCATGTCGAGTTAATTTGGGAACAATCGGGCCT
>JAVTVY010037912.1:0-16164 GCA_036873755.1 Hanleya hanleyi | reverse complement strand
TTTCCACCGTCATCGCCCTATTAAAGATATCTACAATTTCCGACTGACTGGCCTCACCCGTCTACGCAACTACGTGGAAGCCATCTTCAATGACCAAGCTACGTCCTTCAAATTAAATCTGGCGTTTGGTTATGTGCTGCAGCATAAGGAGACAGATCAAGTCCGATACTTTTACCCGAGCAGTAACATCCGGGTATTTGACCAACCGTTTACCATCATTAGCCGGGCGTCGCTAGAGATGATGCTGGACCAAGTGGAACAATTGGATGTCTTGGGATGGGCCTATGAACAGCGCCCCAACTTGCAATGGGTCGTAGAGAGGGTGACCAATGTTACGTTCTTTGTGACCAAATTACGGAATCTTCCCATCGGGTGAATGTATTCATCCATGCAGTGATAAATACTCAGAATACGCCTCAACGGTATCCTGGCCTGCCTGACGACGATTAGAACAAACGGTTCAGAGCGAACATGGCCGAAGATGAAACTTTCTGAAATGGCGACTTCTGATTGGACAAGAACAGCCGATAATACATCTAACGGATAGGAACGAATATGACAGATGCAAATGGCGGCCTCTGATTGGACAAGAGGCTACTTGTATTGTAAACATACCCAACGCGACTCCCCCAGCTTGGGTATAATGTACTGGAGGGGAAAATAAAATGATTGACCTGTCATCCTTGTTGTTGTTGTTCTGTCACCGGTTGTGAACAGAGTACATGTAGAATGACATGCACAGAGTACATGTAGAAGGACAAGGAACATGTACATTGACAGTATATGTACATGAACAGACTACATGTACAGGCACATAGTACATGTGCATGAATATGGGTAGAATACATGGACATGCGCAGAGTACATGTATTCTGTGCTTGGTGGCGTACCCTATGCCCTACGGGCTATAGGGTACAGGGTGCACCACAGGAGCGTGCGCCTGCATACAGACACACACCCAGGCGTACGCGCAAGCACACATATACACAGACGTATACATACACGCATAAACACACACACACAGACGCATGCACACACACACAGACGCATGCACACATGCATACACACACACGCACGCATACACGCACACACGCACACACAGACGCATACACACACACGCATACACACGCACACGCACACACACACACATACACACACACACACGCACACACATACGCGCATACACTCATTGCGCCCTTACCAAGGTCAATAGGGCTCGAAATGGACTTTTAGACTACTAATCCTTCCTTCACTGCCCCAAAACGCCCGCTGGCTACTGCTCACCACTGATGATCGCAGATGACGTGAACATCCCTCAAATCGGGATGTACACCCCGGAAACTACAACATGACACCTCCACGACGCATTCGAACCAAGGATGGCCCTCTCTACCCCAAATACCTTCCTTCTCCCCCAAAATGTCCACTTTCGCTACTACTCGTACTGATGACGTCACAGATGACGCGAACATCCCTCAAATCGGGGTTTATAACCCGAGCACAACATGACACCTCCGGCACAATCGGACCAAAGGTTGTTCCCTCTACCTCAAATACCTTCCTTCACTGCCCCAAAACGCCCACTTTGGCTACTACTCCATACTGATGACGTCACAGATGACGTGAACATCCCGCAAATCGGGATGTACACCCCGAGAGCTACAAGATGACACATCCCTCGACGCATTCGGACCAAGGATGGCCCCTCTCTACCCCAAATACCTTCCTGCACTTCCCCAAAATGCCCACTTTCGCTACTACTCGTACTGATGACGTTACCGATGGCGTCACAGATGACGCGAACATTCCTCAAATCGGAGTCTACACCCCGAGAGCTACAACATGACACCTCCCACGACACAATCGGACCAGGGATGGTCCACCTCCACACCAAATACCTTCTTTCACTTCCCCAAAATGTCCGCTTTCGCTAATACTCCTACTGATGACGTCACCGATGACGTCACATATGACGTGGGCAGCCCTCAAATCGGAATGTACACCCCGAGAGCTACAAGATGACACCTTCCAGGACGCATTCGGACCAAGGATGGTCCATCTCGACACCAAATACCTTCCTGTACTGCCCCAAAATGGCCACTTTACTTACTACAGCCAACTGCGCATGCGCAGATTGACGCGACTTGCACTTAAAAACACACCATTCTGACTCTAACCCACACAAGCTTCACTTTGACACCTTCCACGACCCATTCGGACCCATAGCGGTCCATCTCTACCCCAAACACACACCCACATCCCCCTCAAAATGCCTGCTTTCTATACTACGGCCAGACTGCGCATGCGCAGACTATTGAAAACGGACGAACCATTAGTCCAGTCGGATGCTCCTTCACGAGAGCTTCAAAATAAGACCTCATACGACATCATAGGATCATTAGGGGCTCACCTAGACCCCAAAACGTCCACCCCGTATGGGCCTATACCCCCATAGCCATGCAGTATAGGCCTATGGGCCTACCCAGGCCTCGGTGAACTTTTCCAAAAATTTCACCGTTTCGCTCCGGGACCCTTCCCATCGTGTTCTAAATGACGAGACGTGAAAAACAAATCCAAACAGCCCATATCACAATGAACGTGTGTGAATTTCCAAGGTAGAACCTATACCCCCATATAGCCAGTATGGGACTATATGGGCTATATGGTACTTTCCCAAAAATTCCACCGTTGCGCTCCGAGACCCTTCCCATCGTGTTCTGAATGACTAGACGTGAAAAACAAATCAAAGCAACCCATATCACAATGAACGTGTGTGAATTTCCCAGGTTGAACCTATACCCCCATATAGCCAGCCTATAGGCCTATATACAGGCCTACCCGGTACTTTTCCCAAAAATTTCACCGATTCGCTCCGGGACCCTTCCCATTGTCATTTTCTTGGCGAGACGAGAAAAACGAGACCCCACAAGCCATAGTAAAGCCCACAAAAAAATTGACCACCCCTCCCCCATACAGGCATTTTCCCTTATATTGTATAATACAGACCCCTATTGTAGGGGTAAAGTCCGAGTTCCGCTTTTTATATTTTCGGAAAACAATCCTAATTTTACATGCACCCACCCCATTGACTGGATAGGCAGGCCCCAATAAGCCCGGGGACCGATATTAGCCCTTTTGGCTAGAGTTGATAGGTGTTTTCCCCTATTTTAGGGGTAAAGTCCGTATTCCGCTTTTTATAGTTTCGGGAAAAAATCCTAATTTTACACGCACCCACCCCATTGACTTGATAGGTAGGTGCCAATAAGCCCGGGGACCGATATTAGCCCTTTTGGCTAGGGTTGATAGGTGTTTTCCCCTATTTTAGGGGTAAAGTCCGTGTTCCGCTTTTTATAGTTTCGGGGAAAAAATCCTAATTTTACATGCACCCACCCCATTGACTTGATAGGCAGGTCCCAATAAGCCCGGGGACCGATATTAGCCCTTTTGGCTAGGGTTGATAGGGTTTTCCCCTATTTTAGGGGTAAAGTCCGTGTTCCGCTTTTTATAGTTTCGGGAAAAAATCCTAATTTTACATGCATCCACCCCATTGACTTGATAGGCAGGTCCCAATAAGCCCGGGGACCGATATTAGCCCTTTTGGCTAGGGTTGATAGGTGTTTTCCCCTATTTTAGGGGTAAAGTCCGTGTTCCGCTTTTTATAGTTTCGGGAAAAAATCCTAATTTTACATGCACCCACCCATGACTGGATGCCCCTTCACGAATGCTTCACTTTGATACCTCACTCGACCCAATCGGACCATGCAGCGTATTTGAAGTCTAGGGACTACTTTTTCTCCGCGGAAGCTTTTTCCCGCGACCGCATCACCGCCAGACCACATCACCGCGGAAGAATACATGCCCATGACCGCCACCTGACTGCCACCTGCCGCCACAGAGCATCCTCTCGCAGGGTGCTTTGCGCTACGCTGCATTTACCCCTGTAGGGGTCTCGCCATCTTTTGCAGGATTCCTGCAGAAACCAAAAACTGTTCTGTCTTACTGTTTTACTGATCGCAAAACGTATATTTATCTTGGAATATACTTAACGGATATTCAGTGTGTTACGAAACGACAGTGTCACAGTTTGAAGGCAGCTTTTTGACACATAACCTCAGAACTATATATGTTGCGGAAATATATATCGGTGAATCGCGGCTGATATTAATTCGCCCAGTTAGACGGTCGTCATGTTCGTTTACTGTGGCAACAGATGACCTTGGGTCAACTCCGGTAAAGTCCGTGAGACCCTTACAGCGCTACATGGAGAGGCGCGAAGCAGAACGTAATGGATGCCTGGTAGAGCTTGGCCACAGAGGTCAAAGGCGTGCATGAGCGCTTCCTATACTTTAACCTGGGTTCCACCTCAAATTTTACCCGGGGAACAATTAATGAGGTCAATGTGACTTTAAATGCTTAGACCCTACTACTTCTGTATTATGGTGCCACAATGTCGGGACCGCGTCAATATGAAAAGACACCCCGCCAGCGCGCCGTATAATTCGACTGAGCCAACCAAAAATTCTCTATCATCAATGTTCCCTATCCAAATGGGGAAGCAGATAGGATTTAATTTTAATTGGATTGGTCTGAATTCTAAAAGCCACCATAAGAAGCACGAGATATTCCCAGATTCAATGCTTCTGTATCTCGGATAACCGTTCATCTTGACAGGACAACATCTATCTATATGTATGGGCGGGGTCATTAACGGAGAACTTAAATGGAAAATTAAAACCTATGGAGAAAAGATAATTTGTTGCTAAATTTTTTTTCTGAAAATGTTTAAATTCATTTCATGCAAATCTTTCAACTGGTTGCAGAGATAGTGCACTTCATTAACATTCCCTTTACCGATAAGTGGATGACACATTCGGATCTTGGTTGCCCATAGTTTCTGAAATATGGTGACCATAACAACCAGTTACCAAACGCTTTATTTCTGGTACTTGAATAGTTAGATGAATGTGTTGAATGAATATGAATCATGCCTATTCAGTAATTAAAATTTCATATCCCGTAGAATTACAAAAATATAGCCCTCGATAACCTGCTGTTATGGTAACCATATTTCTGAAAATAATGGGATTTTTAGCAAAGAAAAAACTTACAGTGTGTATAATGCTACAAATTAACAATTGTGTAAGTTTCAAGAGATCAGTCTCATAGCTCTGGAAATATTACAGCATAAATTTATACTTAAGTTAGTTTCACTTGGTGAGATTGCCAAAACTCATTTGCGTACATCTCTTAAGTCACAGTTTAAATTACAATATCTTTGCAACCGTTTGGAGTACTTACATGCGGTAGGATATTTTGTTGTAAAGGAGATGGTATGATAAGGCGGCAATTTGGCCTATACGTGGTGCCGTTGAAATCGAAAAAATAAAATGTCATAAAAATAATTGTCTTTTAATGTAACGATAAGAGAACATATATGTACACAATATGTGAAAGTTCTAGCTCGATTGCGTTATGATTATAGTTATGACATGAAACTGAAATCCGCAGCATGTGCTATCTCGTGAAAAAAGGGTCTAAGTCGAGTCATTTGAACACACACCAAAAACCTCTTGGACCAAAATGCCATTCACCCTGGTGATGTGTGGTGGCATCTCCACTGCTGAACAATCTTTTGGACCAAGGGGTTCTTCATGTCTAAGTGTGTGTTAAAGGACTCGATTCAGACCCCTTTTTCACGAAATAGCACATGATACGGATTTCAATTTCATGTCATAACTATAATCATAACGCAATCCAGCTTTAACTTTCACATATTGTATACATATATTTTCTCTTGCCGTTACATTAAAACACAATTATTTTTAGGACATTTTATTTTTTCGATTTCAACTGCACCACGTACAGGCCAAAATTCCGCCTTATCGTGCAATCTCCTTTGAACTCTTTCGTCTCACAAATATGACCCGAGGCCGTTGAGGTTCCTCTTTAATCCTATGTGCGATAACTTGCAATGGTGACGGGAATATTTGGTTTTCACTTCCCATCCCCTCATACTTCTAGTACCGTATCTTATATATGATGGCCGAGAAGGGACATCGCTGTATTGTGTTAATGAATCTGGACCGACACACGAAGGCAGGATGCGAAAGACGAAGGCAGGAGGCGAAGCGCGAAGTCAGGATGCGAAATCAAAACATGAAGCGCGAAGTCAGGATGCGAAGTGGCGAAGCCAGGATGCGAAGCGCGAAGTCAGGATGCGAAATCAAAACAAAGCAATGCAAAGACTGGAAGCGAAGCGCGAAGTCCTGATGCGAAGTCGCGAAGGCAGGATGCATCCTACCTTCGCATCTTGACTTCGCGCTTCGCATCCTGACTTCGCGCTTCGCTTCCAGTCTTTGCATTGCTTTGTTTTGATTTCGCATCCTGACTTCGCGCTTCGCTTCCTGGCTTCGCCACTTCGCATCCTGCCTTCGCGACTTCGCATGCTGACTTCGCGCTTCGCATCCTGCCTTCGCATCCTGACTTCGCGCTTCGCATCATGACTTCGCGCTCCGCTTCCAGTCTTTGCATTGCTTTGTTTTGATTTCGCATCCTGACTTCGCGCTTCGCATCCTGGCTTCGCCATTTCGCATCCTGCCTTCCCCATTTCGCATCCTGACTTCGCGCTTCATGTTTTGATTTCGCATCCTGACTTCGCGCTTCGCATCCTGCCTTCGTCCTTCGCATCTTGACTTCGCATCCTGCCTTGGTGTGATAACACAATACAGCGATGTCCCTTCTCGGCCATCATACTTATAGGAAGTACAGTTGTCTCCAGTCTATCGCAGATAAAGATCTGGGGCCCACTAATGTATTCGCATACCATAATGCACTGTCACTTGTATGCTAATGCCGTGTGTTCACCATTGCGATGGGTTAAGTACAGTATTTATTCAGTGTAATTCAGCATGATTATAATTATGTGCGAAAACCTTACTTTAGCTTACACACACAAAAGTGACAAAATATCTGAGAAGGGGATGACTGCAGCCCCGCAGCCGATGCACCGGCTGCAAGCTGCAGTCATCCCTTATTCAAATATCTCCTAGACATGATAGCATGGTGCCAGTTACTTTGCTGGCATCGCCTTTTACCAGTGTTTCACTTTTTACTTTCTACCTAAAACAGCTGGTGATTATTATTATTGTAGAGAATCATTTAAGTAAATTAGTCATGTAGAAGAACGAAATAAGGCAAATGTGAATGAATGGACAAAAGTTTGAAAACTGACTCCTTATCGTCTGCATTTTGAATCGTTTATAGCTAGAATTAGGACAATTTTCCCCAAATCACAAGGCTAGGGTATATTTTAGGCCATCCTCGCTAAAACCAGGGGTATCTCTATCCTAGATATATCCCCAGGTACGTTTGGGCAATGTATCGTGTTCAACAAAAGGCAACATCCTGGATATATTGACCAATCAGATCACTTATTTACGGCGATCAAGGCGGCCGTTACAAGACATTCGAAAGCACCATAGCTTGTGGGATATATCCGGTGGCAGATAAACACACGCATTTTCAACAACCACGAACATTAATAAATATAAAGGAAAAATAGTTTGAAACAAAATCTATCTTAAGAAAAAATAAACCCATTCATCTGCCATCAAACATCCAACAAGTGAGGCAAAGAACACTGAAACTTTAAAGGCGGTCCGCGATGCCAGTGTATCCGATCTCACCTTCCCACTGAAGGACATGAATTGGGTGAAATAACGCACGGATTTCTACAAAATTTCACTGATCTATCCATTATTATTTTATTGTTATGCATGCATGCTTGGATTAAATAGTTTACATTCGGTATCAGCGAATCGTTTAGCACAGAAAGTAAAACCTTTACCATCAGCACAGTTTTTCTACGTCACGTGACTGTCTGCTGTGCAAGTTGATCAAGGGGGGAGGGGTTTGGCTTAATGTCACACTCAAGTTTGTTTCACTCATATGGTGACAGTCAGTTTGGTTGGTGGAGAGAACCACCGCCCTTCGGCAAGTAACTGACAAACTTTCACACATGGACCAGTTGGGCTCGAACCCGTGCCGGTTCAGCGATGTGAGGCTAGCGGTCACCAGCGAAGCGCCTTAGACCACTCGGCCACCGAGGGCAGTAGTAGAGAGCGGACGGATCCGGCCACGTTTTCCAGGGAGGTAACTCTTGGTTCCCCTTTTTCCGCCAGGGGGCGCCACCAGTCCCGTATGACGTCACTTCCGGTCTGGGTGAATCGGGCGTGTGTATTCCTCCGCGGTAATGCGGTCTGGCGGTGATGCGGTCGCGGAAAAAAAGTAGTCCCCAGACTTCAAATACGCTGCACGGTCCGATTGGGTCGTATGAGGTATCAATGTGAAGCATTCGTGAAGGGGCATCTGATGGGCTGGGTGTGGGGTTGAAATATCGTCATTCTGCGCATGCGCGGTGGACCAAGGGTATGGACATAGACGTTTTGGGGTCTAGGTGGGCCACTAGTGGGTCGATGGAGTTGAGTGAAGTATCAATGTGAAGCATTCGTGAAGGCGCATCTGATGGACTGGGTGTGGGTTTGAAATATCGTCATTCAGCGCATGAGCGGTAGACCAAGGGTATAGAAATAGCCGTTTTGGGGTCTAGCGCAGCCACTAATGGACCGATGGGGTCGAGTGAGGTATCCATGTGAAGCCTATGTGAGGGGGTATCCCACTGGGTGGATGTGGGGTCGGAATATCGTCATTCTGCGCATGCGCAATAGACAAAGGGTATGGAAATAGACGTTTTGGGATCTAGGTGAGCCACTAATGAGCCGATGGAGTTGACTGAGGTATCAATGTGAAGCCTATGTGAGGGGGCATCCGATTGGACTAGTGTCTCGGCCGTTGTCCCCATTTTGCGCATGCGGAGACAGGGAATTCTGGGAAAAGGGTGTGGAAATAGACGTTTTATGGTTTAGGTGAGCCCCTAATGATCCTATGGTGTCGTATGAGGTCTTATTTTGAAGCTGTCGTGAGGAAGCATCCGCCTGGGCTAGTGTGTCGTTCGTTGTCAATAGTCTGCGCATGCGCAGTCTGGCCGTAGTATAGAAATAGACGTGTTGGGGTTTAGGTGGGCCACTAGTGGGCCGATTGGATCGAGTGAGGTATCCATGTAAAGCATACGTGAGGGAGTCTCCAACGGGCTGCGTGCGACGTGGAACTGACCGTTCTGCGCATGCGCAGTAGAGAAAGTGTATGGAAATAGACGTTTTGGGGTCTAGGCGAGCCACTAATGGGCCGATGGAGTCGAGTGTGGTATCCATGTGAAGCCTATGTGAGGAAGCAACCGCCTGGAGTAGTGTCTCGGCCGTTGTCCACATTCTGCGCATGCGCAGACAGGGAATTGTGGGAAACGGGTGTGGAAATAGACGTTTTTGCGGTCTAGGTGGGCCACGAATGGTCCGATGGAGTCGAGTGAGGTATCAAAGTGAAGCATTAGTGAAGGGGCATCCAGTCATGGATGGGTGCATGTAAAATTAGGGGTATGACGTCACTTCCGGTTTGGGTGAATGGGGCGTAACCTGGGAACATGATAGGACATGTACCGACCTGTCTGTGGGGGTTTTCCCCGCCAGAATTTCGCTGACGTCTGCGCCTGCATCCGGGTATGCATGAGGGTCTGTGTGAATGGGGTGTGACCTGGGAACATGATAGGAATGCATGTACTGACCTGTCTGTGGGGGTTTTCCCGGCCCGGCCCGCCCCGGCCGCAGCGCGCGCGCGCGCGGGTTACTCCGGCCGCAGCGCGCGCGCGCGCGGGGGTGATCTGATGCCGCAGCGCGCGCGGGTTATCCGGAAGTGCGTGGGTGAATCCGCAGCGCGCGTGCATGAAGACCCTCATACATACCCCAATGCAGGCGCAGACGTGAAGTGCCCGGATGATAGACACGGACGTCACCGAGAAAAACACATACAACTCGTCACATACAGTCGCCCCCCCCCCCTCAAGACCCTCATACATACCCGAAAAGATACGGACGTTACCGAAAAGACACGGACTTTACCGAAAAGACACGGACGTCACCGAAAAGACACGAACTTCACCGAACAGACACGGACTTTACCGAAAGGACACGGACGTACCCGAAAAGACACGAAGGTGAACGACATTGTGGAAAAACCCCACAGACAGGTTAGTAAATGCATTCCTATCATGTTCACAGGTTACGCCCGATTCACGCATAATAAAAGGATTGATCTGTGATGTTGTTGCTCTCTTTTTTGGACTAACCCATCAGAATAGTACGTATCACGGACTACACCCGTAGAGCTACGTCTAGGCGCGCATGTGTGACATGGTCTATAAAACACGTCTCTCTGGATCCTACACCTTCATTCCTACGGTTGCAGAGCCATGACGGACACCCGTCCCTATGCGACTCGCATTTTACAGCATGCGACCGTGGTTAATTCACT
Source organism: Hanleya hanleyi (assembly GCA_036873755.1). Taxonomy (NCBI): domain Eukaryota; kingdom Metazoa; phylum Mollusca; class Polyplacophora; order Lepidopleurida; family Hanleyidae; genus Hanleya; species Hanleya hanleyi. Next base: position 5,742 of record JAVTVY010037912.1, on the reverse strand, counting down.
CACGGGTTACCGAGCAGTGGTTCGGTCCATGTTTTCAGATGGCGACGACAACGAGGGGCGACGCCAGATCCTGAACGAGTTCACAGAAGCGGTCCTCGACAGAGTGCACTCGATAGAGAGGTGTGCCATCACTCACCACTACTGGACTATGACATCCATCCTTGATGCTCGGGCTATGGACCACGAGCGCTCACGCCGGAATCAGCGACGGCTGGTTGGCCTAGTCATGGCCTGTGCCCTATTGACCCTAGCGCTGTGGCATTGACAGTGGCACCTGACTATAAATACGAGGGTCAGACACAGTGTGCGTCATTCACCGATCGTCATTGGGTCAACCATGTCACCAGTTCTACGAGCCATCCTTCCCCTTACACCCCGGGTGGGGTTACACATCTATGAAGATAAAGTCACCCTCGTGGAAGACCGTGGAGATGTTTGCTGGTCGCGCGCTGAGACCGTATCGAATACGGTTACGCTACACCGTGATGGCTGGACCAAATTTAAACGGGTGTTGAGCGGCGAGCTCGACGGACACCTCATCCACATAGACAATGCCATCTACGTACACCGTGGACCTTCTTCCCACGCCTGGGCCGCTACCAAGACCCTACGCGAGGCTTCACCCTAGACCCCGATCTGTGGACAGCCTTCGAGAAAGTGGTGCCTATCGTGGACCAGCTGTTTACTCCGGACGAGCGGTCATCAGACGAGTTGGAGTGGGCTCGTGCCCTGAGAGAAGCGGCGGCAGAACCCAATGAACAAATGTCTAGCCATGAACCAGACGACGATGCCATTGATTACCCGGCTAGACTCAGTCAGCCCAGTGACATGACCAACCGATCCTTTGATCTCACGGGGTTCTCCCTATAAATACGAGAGACAGTCAAATCTGGTACCATTCACGTACTGACCATGACGGAGCATATAATACTGGCGTATCTCAGCTTGCCCCCCGAGGGTTTCCTGCACGTTTATGCGGATAAGGTCGATATCATGGAGGAGGTGGGAGACATCTGTGATGCGGACCCTACACAACCGTGCCCGGCCCACATTCGTCTGTCCCGGGAGGGCTGGAGCAAATTCAAACGGGTGTTGTCTGGTGAACTGGACGGCGACGTCATCCACTTGTGTCACGATGTGTACATCCGACGCGGCCCTTTCTTTGCTCAATTGGCTCGGCTAGATGGGGGCACAGTGCATTTTACCCTTCACCCTGATCTAAGGTCTGCATTGGAAGATGCCGTGGTAGATGGGGGTCAAGTGCTTACGGAGGAAGAGCGGTCATCAGACGAGTTGGACTGGTCATTTACCATGGACACTGTGCTGGCAGAAGCCAAAGAAGAAACTCGGCCCAAGATATACCCGTTATAAATAAACGATAGAGCCAGGGTCCATCATCATTTGTCACCATGAAGAGCTGGGAGAAGGTGTTGGATAACTTATACTACAGTCCCGACAGTCCGGCGGCCCATAGTGCATTGTCGGCTCTCTATCGAGCGGCCAAACCCCAGGGGATACAACGTGCCCAAGTCCGAGATTGGTTAAAAAACAAGACACCTATACCTTACATCGATCTGTCCGTCGCCATTTTCTACGGAACCGGGTCATCGTGGGAGGAATAGATGCCCAGTGGCAAGCGGATTTGGTCGATATGAACGCCTTTGCCAAACACAACGATGGGAATCGGTATATCTTGACGTGCATCGATATCCTATCCAAGTATGCGTGGGTGGTACCCATCCGGACGAAAACGGGGCGAATCTCATAGCGGCGTTCAAAGACATCTTCAAGACCGGGCGCAAACCTTTGTATTTGCAAACCGACGAAGGCACGGAATTTCTCAACAGACCGTTCCAACAGTTTCTGAAAGCCCAGAAGGTGTTTTTCTTCCATACGTACAGCGAGACCAAGGTTTCCGTGGTGGAAAGGTTCAACAGGACATTCAAAGGCCGCATGTATAAATATTTCACCTATAAGAATACAAGGCGGTACATCGATGTTCTCCCGAAACTTGTGAGTGGTTACAATCGAGCCTATCACCGGAGTATAGAGAGAGCCCCCCATTACCGTGACCCAACGCAATGAAGCCCAAGTCCGGCGTGTCTTGTACCCCAGGCAATCGCAGCGAACGACGAAGGCGGTGTACAAGGTCGGGGACCCTGTACGGATCAGTAAAGTCAAAGGTCAATTTGAGAAAAGTTACTGGCCCAACTGGAGCGATGAGCACTTCCTGATTAAACGGCGCCTACCCCAACAGCAGCGAGTCTATGAACTGGAAGATCTTCAAGGGGAACCGTTGCTAGAGACGTTTTACGAGATGGAATTACAGCCTGTCGTAAAAACAAAGCAAGACTACTACACGGTGGAGCAGATTTTGAAAACGGAACGTCGACGTGGCAAACTGTTTCATTTCGTCAAATGGGAAGGCTGGCCCAGTTCCTTCAATTCCTGGGTCGCTGCCAACCAGGTGAAACGACTATAAAGCCAGACACCACTACCGTCATCCTTCATTCCACGTTCGACCACGGAGCAGCTGCCTCTGAACACAGCGTCTCCCAAAACGCGCAAAGCGCAAGTGGGCTTTGTGGTGATAGTGCTAACCCTGCTGCCCCACCACCACCACTCCAGTTCACTCGTACGAAATTTACAAGAGCGGGTTACCACGACAGCGCATACAGCTCGAACCATGGACCCTCGGTGGCAGCATCCCTTCACTTGCGTCATCGCAGGACCGACGGGCACCGGCAAAACGCACTTCGTCAGGAAGCTCCTTCAACACGCCGACAGCATGATCATCCCACCCATTGCCAGAGTCGTGTGGTGTGACGGAGAATGGCAGGCAGCGTATGCAGCAATGCCCCACATCACGTTCGTGGAAGGCCTACCCAACCTGGCCGATTTGGAACCCGACACCTTGGTGGTTCTGGATGATCTCATGGCGGAGACGGATGCGCGGGGGACCCAACTCTTTACCAAAGGCAGCCATCATCGACGGCTCAGCATCATCTACATTGTGCAGAATCTGTTCAGTAAAAACAAAGAACATCGGAACATCAGCTTAAATGCCCACTACCTGGTGGTCTTCAAAAACCCGAGAGATATCACTCAACTGCTGCACCTGGCAAGACAGATGTATCCTGGCCGCACACCGTTTGCGTTGGAAGCCTTTAAAGATGCGACAACCCCTCAGCACGGGTATATGCTCTTCGACCTGAAGCAAGCCACCCCCGACCACCTTCGACTACGGACCGGAATCTTTCCCGGAGAGACCCACCACGTGTACATGCAAAAATAATGTAAACACACCCACAGTGGCTCCCCCAGCTGGAGTGTGTGTTTGATGATGGGGATAATAAAAAGAATTAATACCACAGCATGGTTGACTTTGTCTCTGTTCTCTGAGGTAGATAAAAAGAGCAGAGTTGTGGGTTCTAGCATTAGTTGTACATGATGTCTGCGCGAGTACGGGAGCACGCTCCCACGCTCCGTGTATTGAAGACGGCCCCACCCGAGTTGGTTCGAACCATTGTACGCGGTGCGGACCCTGACCTTGTACGCTGTCTGTGCGAGATCGGCTACAACCTGTTAAAAGGCAACGTACCACTGACTCCGGCTCAGAAGACCAAGTTGACCAAGCATAAGACAGGTCTGCGAACCTTAGTCCAGAAGCGAGTTTCTCAAACACAAAAGAAAAAGGTGTTACAGAAAGGCGGCTTTCTCGGGGCCATCTTAGCACCGTTGGCCGCTTCCGTGTTGGGTCCAGTATTGGGTGGACTCTTCGGCCGCCCATGAACCACACGAAAAAAATGGTCCTCGTCGAACCACGGTTCCTTCAAAACCTCCAATCGCCCTACCCTGTCCCACCTACGGTGAAGACCATAAACACCCTCGATGGAGAGATGCAACAGATCTTACAAAGACCGGGGTTAAGCGACAGTGAGAAAGTACAACGGTACACGACGTTCATGGACCAATACAAAACCCTCTCTACCCCAGCACCACCACCACCACCACGTGACACACTGCCGACCTCAGCACCGCTCCAACAGCCGCCATTACCAGGAGTACCACCCACAGCCCCACAGTGGGTGGAAGACGATTTGCTGAAGAGTGTATCTGCATCGTTCAAGAAACAAGGTGGCCTGGTATTACAACGGATGAAACAGAATCCTAACATGACTTGGAATGATAAAGGCGAACTACTGGTACAGAATCAGGTGGTCCCCGGCACCCACATGACGGATTTAGTGAATGACCTGATGCGTAAACGCAGGTCGCACACGGATCCTCGAGGATGGGAGGTCTTCGCTCAAGGCTTGAAAGACATGCATGTACCACAGGAACTGGTGGGGAACCCCCACCGCTGGGCCTTTATGCAGCGAACCCAGCAATCGCCGAGTGGCCCACTACCTTCTTGGAAATCCGAATGGGAACCGGAGTCACCCTCCAAAACACCACCACCACAACGGGCACCTTCTTTTCATACCTTTAAAAAACCATCCTTGATCAGGACACCCCACATCTCCAGAGCCGTGACACGTAGCAAGTCACCGCGACGAACACGACGCCGGATACAACCGCCCAAGGCCTGGAACACCTATTAAAACCAACAGCAGCAGCAGGACAGCTCAGTCGCGATGTTTTACCTCACCCTACCCAGTAACAGTTCGCTGGATGTGTTACCTGACAACACCTTGGCCAAGTACGTGACCCAGTTACCGCAACCGTTGCATTTACCTGGGCGCTGGGAATGTGGCCTTGTGGATATCCAATACCCTTACTCGTGGTACAACGTGCGAGCCAATGAAGTGTGGTACGAGGTGACTTACGAAGGAAAAGACACCCGACTCACCCTCCCCGAAGGCCAATACGATACCCCCAAGGAGTTCATGGGTGGGCTGACAAGACTGTTGCATTATACGGCTCTACGGAAGGTCACGAATACATCAAAACCCATCAAATCCTTTCCCTTCAAGAATCACGTGGACTTCGATTACAACGCACACAACGACAAGGCACAGCTTATCGTCACCGCCAACGCGGGTGTCGTACTGAGTCGGACTCTACGTCTACTCGGACGTGGTGGACAACCACATCGTGGGCGATATCAACACACCTCTGTTACGGGTGGTGCCCATTAAAAAGACGTATGGAGATCAAGTCACCCACAGTTTCACTCACATTCTCTACCTACCCGTACGACAAACCGACATCAACACGATCACGGTGGATATAAGAGATGACACGGGACGACCGGTGGCATTCGAACGCGGGAATGTGGTGCTGACACTTCATTTTCGACAAGCACGTGCTCCCCACTTTGTATAATGAAGGTCCCTTACGAGTGCGATGCACGCAGCTATATGGACTATTATGCCCAACAGGCCGGCGGTGGCCGTCCGGTCTTTAGTGGCGCACGCATGCAACGGGGACATGGACTGGGGAACATACTCGGGAGCATCGTCAAAACGTTCCTGCCCTTGGTGACGCGGGGGGTGAAAGCAATCGGCAAAAAAGCGGTACGCAGTGGACTGAAAGTCGCCGGTGATGTCTTGGGGGGTACGGCACCCAAAGAAGCCTTGAAACGGCGGGCCAAAGAAGCAGGAGGCGTCTTAGTGGCCAAAGCACAACGCACCGTAGGGAATAAAAGACCTGCACCACCGAGACCACGCACCAGTCGACGACGCACATCGAAGACCCAGGATATCTTTTCTTAAAACATGTCCTTGATCCACGCAGAGT
>JAVTVY010037911.1:0-16175 GCA_036873755.1 Hanleya hanleyi | reverse complement strand
CCCAGACGTCGGACCCCTTCACCTAGTCCACCTAACCGGAGTCGGTACCATAGGTACCATACCCCGGAGCGACCTTACACCAGACAAGGAAGAAGCCGTTCACCGGTTTCCCGTCAACTAGCACGGGATAAACCGGAGCATCGGGATAAACACACCAGAGGTGGAAAGGAACCCGTGGATCACCATTCCACTGCACCGAGATTGGTCAAGAAGCACAGTCATCTCCCGACTATACAGCCCCTTACCATGGTAGAGGTCCCTTCACCGGAGACCCATGAGATGACACGACCCCATTCTGCTAGCGACGCAGACTCAGGTTCAGACTACGAGGATTGCGCACGACGTTCCACTCACTCGCCATCCTCGCCTCATACAGAGTCACCTCCCTCCCATCAGTCGGAGGTAGAAGACAAGAACAAGGACGGACTACCGTTTAAAGCCAGGATAGCGGCGTTTCACACGCTGATTCCAGAGATGCCCAGATCGGTGGTCGGCGATGACAAGCAGCCAGCTGACCCCGTCCGGAAACGGAAAAAAACTTACAGCGGCAAGCCTGGACAAAGGCAGTCATCTCCAGGCTTCACAGCCCCTTACCAGGGTAGAGTCCCTTCATCGGAGACCCGTGAGATGACACGACCCATTCTTCTAGCAACGGTGGGAGCCCCGTTGACCGAGTGATTTAGATTCCCGACATACAGTGTTGGCTATGAGGATCACGCACGACCTTTCACTTCCTCGGCATCCTCGTCTCATACAAATTCACCTCCTACGTCAGGCGGAGGTAGAAGAATAAGACATGCTACCCTTCAAAGTCAGGATAGCGGCGGTACACACGTTGACTCCAGAGATGCCCAGACCGGTGGTCGGCGATGACAAGCAGCCGATGACCTCGCCGGGAACGAAGAAACTTACTACGACACCTCTTTACGGTTTTAACAAACCTTCTGAGGAGGAAGCTGCGCCAACCTGCGCACCATCTCCAGCATCAGTCAACCTATACGACGCACTGGATCGACAATTGGATACTTCGTCATCTCTCCAGGAGCCCGGTCCTTACAAGGCTTACACTCTTCACGGAGACAATCCACCGTTCAGGGCCCGAAGTCTGAACCGGATCTTGACAGACTGTTGAACTTCACGAGGACACCAGCGGGGGTACTTCAACAGAGACAAGCCTGTGCCGTGGAAGATATGATGCTGACACAACACAGAATTACATCATACTCTGATTGGTTCCTGACGGCTATTTTCAAAGGTGATTCAGGATCCAGACGTGAAGCATAGCGGGATCATTGACCTTTTTCACGGGCCAAGATGGAATTCTTCGGCACCTTATCGACTCTTACACAGGAGATCGCCACGGAGGGTCTTTCCGGTCAGAACTCGGACAACCCAAGCAAGATGCTCAGAGTGGTGTTCACCCTTACAAGAAAGGACAGTTCCAAGGTAAAGAGGGAATCTTCCGACCGGGACAGAGGTCAACCTCGTCAGTCAGAATTGATGGTTCTCAAGCTTCACCTTCAAACCACTAGTCATCCTTTCATCCTTCCCAAGCTTCGAGTCTTCACTCACCTGATTGTAGAACGGTCGACCCTGATGATATAGAAGATCAGCGTCGAAGAAGTCAGTCCTTACGTGACGTCTACCCCAGATCCCGACACTTCATCTGACGATCATCCTCAGTCTTCTAAGAAACGGATCCTACTCCTCATCGGATAATCTAGGACTCCACCTACACCCGACATCATGATCAGGGGAATCTATTTCGGGGAAACGACTGGTCGGTTTTTGACTTAACACGTTTTTCTTTGGAATGAGACACCCAGCCTACAGTGGGCAAGCCTAGGTTCACATGAGGTCCCTTCCAAGGCCAAGTCAACACGGACCCGGACACTGGAATAGGACACGAGGATAGTCATCTCTAATCCGGAATGCGAGCCAGGACTCCAGAACAGGACCTCGGACTCCAGCATTCATCGGGATGACAGTAGAGACCGGACCAGACGACGGAGCCGGACACTTACTGAGCATATTCGACTCTACAGGAGTTGGACTCCAACTCCCGATTGTCGTCATTTTTCGACGTTTTCCAGAGGCCTTTTTCGAGTTTCGCCTCGATGATCATGGCGGTCCAGGGATATTTCCTGGGACCCCACGGATTATGTAGTACGGCTATATTCAAACGACAGGCAGGTTTCCGGCATTGGAACCTGCACCGAGAACCAGACCATCAACACCATGACCCAGAGGTCCGTGGGATGGAACTACAGTCTACTACTCACCCGGGACCTAGCACAGTTTGGCTAGCTCCAGGTACTCCTCATTACAGTTTCTCAACTACAACTGATTCTGAGCGCAAGAACAAGCAATATAAGAATGCTCGTCCCAGAAAATCTTCACCCCCCTTCCAGAGTGGTGATGCCTGAGGCAGTTTCAACCAAGCACATAGAAGTTCACATTCACCGATGCGGAATTCATAGCTTAGAGGGGTCCATTAGTCCGGCAACAGATAGCCGACACATCACTTGGATACCACGATAGACAAGCAACGCATCATCTTCCTTAGGGATATCTACGCTAAAGGCGGTCCCCCTTGGAGGTTGCGGTTGTACAACACATCAGCACTGATTACGAACGTTCAGTACGGTCGTCAGTTACGTCAAGTTTGGGGGGGAGCAAGATTCCAGTCACCATCTTCTAGAAACATCGACACTGGTCCTAGCAGCATGGTATCAGCAATACCATGTCACAACACCATGTGTTTCACATCACGTCAGGGTTCCCGCCGACAGCTTCCTCCAGGTCCTACAGGGTACTACAACCGGAAGTTCACTTTCCCACGGAGGCACCGGGACCCGAAACGGCCAAACCCCCACGTCTGCTACGGTCCAGATTTTCCGTGCAGACCAGGGTTTTTTCTCCAGGACCAATTGTACAGACAATGACAGCAGCAAGCGACTATTTACTGTACAGTCGCATCAAGCCCGGAGAATGTACTATAGTAGAGGACCTGTGGCCAACACTGTTTCTGTTCCAGCAACAGCTGGGTTTTCCTTCTGCATCTGTATTAGGGCAGAGAATCTCAGTCAAGCAGTACACAGGGGTATCACTCAGCATCATCCAGAGCTGTCAAGTTCACCCACGGAACCGACTACGTTCCAGCATTTCGGCTTTCCAGGGTCTTCACCTCACAGTCTCGCCGAACACATCAGTTACCACCCAAGGAAACCTGGATGTGGTACTAGGGCATTCTTGCGCCTGCCATTCAACCAGTTCTACCAACTACAGTCAAGATCCTGTCCTGCAAGACAGATCCATGACAGTCTTCACTACGCAATCAGAGCATTGCGCAGTAGAACCTAGTTCCTTGACAGGGATGACAGACTGGTCAACCAGATCCTTTCATCCCATCCCGGATCTCGTCATTTAGAACGATTCCACACGTCGGGGACCATACATCCAAAGACTGTACCAGATTCCAGCGCTAACAGGTTTCGTGTACCTGCTGGAGGAGAAGAGGTTTTTTATATCCAGTCAGAGGTAAAAAACCAGTCAGAGGCCTAGAGCACTCTTTATAGAACCGACAAGAGGTTCCAGCTGTCTTCCTCTCTCATCACTTCTAACAGACCCATCAGCGGACATCACTAGTCCATGATCACCGTCTGGGTTGAAGAAGACTGCCGACTGGGTTAACCAACTCGCCATCAACGCTCCTTCTCCTTTATGGAGACATCGTCTCACAAGATGAGCCAGTGTGACGCCCGGGCCACTTTGGGGAAAACTTATCGTTAAACGATACTGTTGACACCTGCGCTTGGACGATCAATTCAACTCATACTGATTGCTATCTTCAGACATGTCTGTACAGACAGATAGGATGACTACACTGGACCTATACCTACAACCTAGGGTATAGTCTACCACTCCTATCAAAAAAAGGGGGGGGCACCGATCAAGCAAGCAAGATCCCGACAATTCGGTAAGTATAGAAGACATACCATGCCAGAGACAAAGGGACTTCAAGACATCACGATGGCATCTGATTATCTAGCTAAGTATGCGAGCAAACGATGGAACAGAGTCCACCTCTCGCCGCATTACTTGTAATACCTTGAGCTCCCTACGCTTCTATACGACACGGGAATTATCAGGATATTATTAAGCATATTAGATTTACAAAATCAGAACAAGGCGTGCTCCGCTTAATCCAAAAGCAAGTCACAAGGCCGGCTACCCAACCTCCTCTGTTGGGAGTCTGGCATTGAAGTGATAACAGGTGAAGATTTGGGACACAAACATTAAACATTTATAAATAATGTTGGTGTTTGTTACCAAATCAAACCTGTTATCAACGTTGATTTGCCCAACCCATCCTCCCCTCTTTGCTCGGCCTTGACTCAAAACAGGTCTTGCTCAACATGGGAAAAAGAGTGATGGACATGCGCGGAGTGCACGCCACCTGGCGGACGATCGACGCAGCGATCAAGGGAGATAATTTTGTTTGCAGAAGATCTCCAGATGGAGGATATTGGCATTGAAGTGATAACAGGTTTGATTTGGTAACAAACACCAACATTATTTATAAATGTTTAATATGTATTCAAGATCATGTATAAAAAAATGCCTAGAAATTCTTTGTTTTTGTATATATTGGATTAAATGCTGTATGTAGTGGCTCATCTCTTAAATATTTGATATTATAAATGGATCCGTCACAACCAATCACGTGAGGTCACTGTTTGCGACCTTCAATAGCTCTAGGCTTCCAAGCTCCTATAGACAGAAATTTACAAAAGAGGAATTTAATTGATTAAGATTGGAGCAGACGTTTGTATCTTTTGTATAGCAATACAAGAGGCAATACTTTAAAGTTGTTTCTCTAAGATAGCCACCTGATTGGCTAACAGATGTAGTTTGAAATTTATACACAGGATTTATACAGTGCTGTTGTAAGAAAAAATATTTTGTGTTATTCCGAGTTTACTGAGACTGGGTCTGTCTTTGGGTTACAAAGGGCTGGAGTTCAGCCGAGGGGTTTAGATGTGCAGCACATGTCTTTTCTATGTTATACCATTTCTTTCTTGCTTTTAGATGGGAAATATAATTTATTGGGTGCATATGATTACATCTCAGACAACCTGACCTGGTTTGATAAAGAAGAATGGACCGGTGAGTTAAATAGAACAATTACATTAATAATGGTTTTGTGGATATTACAAAAGCACATAACCTTGGAAAAAAAGAATAGATCTCAGAAATCGCTATTTTAACACAAATTTGATGAGAGCACAAACATGGAAAGCTTGGGTTGTAACAGCTGTGAACTGTTTATGTAATGATCTGATAAAGTAGGTATCCACAAAGTGGGACTAGCTAAGTAATACTTGCTCCAGTTTCTAAAATATTTGTATTGTGGAAGTATTCACATGTTCAATATTCCAGGTCTATAGACATACAATAAAATGTTTGGTTTTCATTTCCACTGAAAACATTTTAGTTCTGATTCGATTTCCTCACTGATTTCTACAAGATGTACCTTAATAGACAGTCCAAGCTTGGGAATTATGAGGTCCCTTGACTCCAAGCATATCCTTGAACTTAACTCTTATGCCCCATCAAGTGTCTCTACCATTAACCCATAATGAAAAGTGATGTTCAAATTTGATAGGAAATTTCTGCACACACAAATAATGCCATGTATTTATTTCTAGCAACAATAACAGCATATGTTCCATTGTCTGTTCTCTATATTCTTTCTGATTTCATCCCAAAAGTCGATAAAACTATATGAAAACAATTGCAAGATAATCACTGCAGAAACAGATTTTTTGACCGATGGGATCATCTTGTTACATGTGGACTCTGAATTAAAATAAAGAAATTTTTATCCGTAAAAAAATCTTTTAGTTCGTCCAGTATGCATCATCACGAACCACAAATGAGAAAATGAGACACCCATTGCTTGGCTTCAATGACATCAGTCCTATGTGTTGCATAGTTATGTTAGTGATTGAGTGTTAGATTTTAACGTCACGTTCAGCAGTATTTCAACCATATAGCGTTGATATAAACGAAATACGATATGATGGCACCGCTGCATCTTGGGTGAATAGGCTCAATGAGAGAAAACATTATGATAATTCATTGATGAAAATAAGAATACTGGTTGCAATGGGGTTCGCCAGCTCGAACTGACGCCAGGTGGCTACGTGTACCAAGAGGTAAATGGTGCATGCCCATTTCGTTATTCTGGATGTCACAAAGGCAACGTCATAACGTAACAACGTTATAATTGTTCGTTTTATGACATCACAGCTTCTTTACCCGTTGGAGCACTAGCGCTGCCTATCGTGGCTGGCGATCCCCATTACTGGTGTCTATATGGCATTGGATCATATGATCTTGAGTGAATAAATATGTCAAAGGGAAAGACTGAGATATTTGATTGAGAAAGGGAAATTACAGGTGTTTGTATATGGCACTGATGTAGCCCTATCCTAAAGGATGATATCCTTGTTTATTACTGCCACTCTTTTCGGTCGAAGGTGGTAGATAATTGCCTCGTTTTCACTTTTTGCAAAGGTTTTCGCAATTATTTCAAATAATAGATTGAAATGCTGGGTAATTTTGCTGATGTCTAGATGACATTGATACAGATTCAAGGATACATAATGTGATGGGGACTGTGGACACAATAACCATGGTAAAGATGCATCATTGGTGTAAGCATATGTTGGGTGGTGTAAGGGAACGGGTTACACAGCATTCTCTCCATGACTAGTGCCCATCATATGATGATGAAGTGCCCAAGTAAAACGAAACCAAACCATATACAGTGAGTCTCCGAATGACAGTCCCAACACAGCGAGAGCTTCACCATGTGTATTAAGCGGGAAGAAAAGGGAACTCATTTCTGACACAAATTCGTTGTGCTTCAAGGGATGTGCTTGGTGGGATCAAACCCAAGCAGTTATATTTACTATATTCATATCTGCATATATACAAATCAATATGCCCCTTTCTGCATTTCACTTGATATCTAAATGTACTCCCCCCTCCCCCCCCCTCCCGGCTCCCTTCTCCGCCACCCAATCCCACCATGTCTTCCCATCATGCCTCTATAATGTTCAATGTGCATACGGGCATATTCCATTTAAAATCAGATCAGAATATGTATGGATTCGGAACATGTGTCCTCTCTCATGGTATAATTGTACAGGACCAGTTACGTAAAGCCTCGAGAAATTGATCTCATTAGAGTTAACGAGGCGAGCGAATTGTGTAACAAACCTGACAGCCGTCTCAATATCGTAAACTGTTTCGAGGTTAGAAAAAATTGTGATGATGAAGCTTCAGAAATTATACGCTGTTATAGGCCTTGCGGGAATTAAGTAAATGCCTATCTGAGTTCAGGATTTGACAGGACAGTATCCGCCACCAGCTGATTGTAAATGCAAAAAGTTTTAAACTCCAATAACCACTGTGTTCAGTATCCTGTGAAACAGGGGAAAAACTTGAGTGATTATGATAAAGTGGATTTATTATCATGTTGGATTTTCGGATATTGCAACAACGTTATGATTTCAATGACTTAATTTGACCTTGAGCATTTTCTGCTTTGTTGATTTCCTAGCAGAATTAATTGTTTGAAAAGGTAGTTAACATTCATGACATTAGGGTTGATGTCCAAGTTATAAGAAGTATACTGCCCAGCAAATTGAAAAAAAGTAGTTTTGTAATAGTTTCCCAGCTTCTTAAATGCCGTTTTATTCTTGAAATACAATTGTAACTGAATAATATAAAGTGAATTGCTGATTCCATGACAGTTGTATACCATTTATGTAGAAGTTTTCACATCAATACATCCCTAGTGGAACAATGGATTTAATGCCATGTACGACAATTTGCTACTGCCATACTGAGTTATTGATTGGAAAATTGAAATCAATATTATACAAATAATTTGTGTTACTACTTCAGGTGGTAAGCCACCCCCAGACCAGACCCTAGTGATGCCTTTCCCTCGTGTCGTCTCTCAAGGTGTCTTCTTCTCCATGTGTGGACTGGCGACACTGGGAATTGTCGCCGGTGTCGCAGCCCTCGTATTTAACCTGATGAATCAACACAGGCGGTAAGTCTGAGCTGTTCTTCTTTGTCTGCATAGGGGCAGTGAAAATATACTCACTCAATTAAACCGACAGGACTTGTTTACACAGATATAGACATAAAAAAAAATATAGAAAAATCTGTTAGGCACTACACACTGATTAAACGTATCCATTCAAGTAGAATATCTAAAGGAGAAGAGGTGGTTATCGACGTGACATTTAAAGTATTTCTTGTTTTTAAAGGGGATACACCAGCATCTATTATACCCCCATAAATATAACTGATCTATAAGACACAGCATTGTTAACTGTGTCGATTTGCCTAATTGGCAAACATAGTGTGTTACGCTCAATTTGTATATTAATGAGTGAGTAGTTTTGAGGTTTTTGTTCAGTCCACTCAGCTCAGATTTTTAGTTTTTATTGACTGTAAATCAGGATACTTTTCATCGATCTTTGTGTTCATGTGTTACACAAACAAAGAGTATTCTGTAGTGAAATGCAGCAGGTAATTAGTGATAGTACATTAGTGCTATATTTATGTCATCTGATTGAAGAAGAATCCTCTCATTCCAGCCCCTATCTATACCTGAGACAAACCCTACCAATACCTGAGACCACATCCTACCAATACCCAAGACCACACCCTACCAATACCCAAGACCACACCCTACCAATACCTGAGACCACATCCTACCAATACCCGAGACCACACCCTATCAATATGGTATACCCGAGACCACATCCTACCAATACCCGAGACCACACCCTACCAATATGGTATACCTGAGACCACACTCTATCAATACCTGAGACCACATCCTACCAATACCCGAGACCACATCCTCCCAATACCCAAGACCACACCCTATCAATACCTGAGACCACATCCTCCCAATACTCGAGACCACACTCTACACATACCTGAGAGCACACCCTACCAACACCTGAGAGCACACCCTACCAATACCTGAGACCACACCCTACCAATACCGGAGACCACATCCTACCATTACCTGAGACCACACTCTACCAATACCTGAGACCACATCCTACCAATACCCAAGACCACACCCTACCAATACCCGAGACCACACCCTATCAATACCTGAGACCACATCCTACCAATACCCGAGACCACACCCTATCAATACCTGAGACCACACCCTGCCAATACCTGAGACCATGCTCTACTGATACCTGAGACCACACCCTACCAATACCCGAGACCACACCCTATCAATACCCGAGACCACACCCTATCAATACCTGAGACCACACCCTACCAATACCCGAGACCACACCCTATCAATACCTGAGACCACATCTTACCAATACCTGAGACCACATCCTACCAATACCCAAGACCACACCCTGCCAATACCTGAGACCATGCCCTACCAATACCTGAGATCACACTCTACCAATAACGGAGGCCACACCCTACCAATTCTTGAGGTCACACCCTGCAATACTCGAGAGCACGCCCTCCCAATATCTGAGACCACATTCTACCAATACCTGAGATTACGCCCTACCGATACCTGAGACCACACTCTACCAATACCCGAGACCACACCCTGTCAATACCTGAGACCACATCCTACACATACCTCAGAGCACACTCTACTAATACCTGAGACCACATCCTACCAAAACCCGAGACCACACCCAACCAATACCTGAGACACCCTATCAATACCCGAGACCATGCCCCGCCAATACTTGAGGCCACGCCCCACCAATACCCCAGACCACACCCTACCAATACCTGAGACACACCCAATCAATGCCTAAAAGACTACACCCTATCAATATCTAGAAGACCACAACCTACAACTACCTGAGACCACATCCTACCAGTACCAAAACGACCACACCCTATCAGTACCTGAAAGACCACACCATACAACTACCTGAGACCACACCTTACCAATACCTGAGATCACACCCTACCAATATCTGAGACTACATCCTACCAATACCTAAAAGACCACACCCTACCACTAACTGAGACCACACCCCCTATCACTACCCGAGACAACACCCACACACAGTGTCCCTGAGGAAGTATTATATCTCTTTCAATCACATGATGATTTTTGCATTCGGGTGATCATTTATCCAGAAATCTAACATCGCTTATGTAACGTTTTCACCATACCGGTACCATACAGCCAAACTTTCACCAGCCATTTCCAGCTGGTTACCGTCACCAGCCAGTACCATGCAGTTCACAACTGAATGTAACAGGCAGGAAAGGTCCCCTTACAGTACTGTGCATTTTAAAATGAACCAGTAACTGGCTGCTTACTCGCAGGTACAGTTCAGTTACCACACAGTACTGCATGGTTACCGTCTGGTTACTGACAGGTTATTCACCTGCTGGTTACCGACAGTTACCATACAGTAACTATCTGGTAACCGTCCAGGTAACCGTCCAGTTGCCAACTGAAAGGTACTGTCCAGTCACCGACCGGATGGTAACCAGCGGATGCTAGCTGTGTAGTTACTGCACAGTAAACCTGCTGATATAACAGGACCTTTCCTGCCAGTACTGTTCAGTTGCGAACTGCACAGTACTGCTGGTGAATATTTCGCTGTGTAGCAGTACCAGAACGGAGCGTCGGTGGTTGTGTGTCATATCTGGTACCGCTATACCGCACTGTGAAAACGTTGTGTCCAGAGAGGTATGGTACCATATTGGTGACTACATCTTCACTGGAGTGATACCATAGCAGTACTAAAGCAAACACACAACCACTAACGGTTCATTCTGATACCACTATGGTTCCGGTACAGTGAAGAAATAGTCACTGCTATGGTATCATACCACTCTCGACACAATGTTTTCACCAACGGAAAACTTAGGGGTGTATCTAAGTTCCAATATTTCAATATTCTGGTTTACTCCACCGAGTCCACTCCAGTTCAAAACTAGGTCAGCATGCTTGTAATACAACTTTCTTCTCTTGTACTCAATGATTACTGCATTGATGTACATTGAGATCCATACATGCTGTCAGTTACATGTACATGGGGTTATACCTGCACATGCTGAGGACTCCGATTCTCCAATATGCCTTGTCACTCGATCTGTTAGTCAAGACAATCATAATCTAAGCATATTGGATTTACTACTGGAACAAATAGTTACAAGCAATTTGTAATCTGATGCGTGTCTATATGCAGTGGACTTAGGATGAATAAACCATTAGAGGGTAGCTGACATTTAAGCCTTATCTTCCTGGATTATGAGGAAAGTCTCCATCAAACATGTCAAACATGATCTATAATGGGACCATTATTCTGATTAACAGGATCATCGTCATCCTACTGTGTCTACTTTCGCTTTCAGTTTGCTGTATTTTGGAACATTGTCAGTTATCTCGTTTATTTGTACATGATCCTATTATAACGGAAGGATATATAAGAGATTTTTTACCATCATTAATACAATGCAAATGTGTGTATGAAGCTGTATCCATGTTTACATGGCTAATATATCACTGACTGATATATTGCATTCCACATACATTGATCAAACACAAGTTCAGAAGAGCCAAAATATCATCAACATATAATTGTTTTTTTCAACATAAATATACATCTAAAGTTATAATACTGACTGGAAATTTTGTATTGGATAATATTTTTAATGGGAAAGATAAATCATGTACATAAACTGTTCAAACAGTCACTGTGTATGAGATACATATTTTAATACATAGGTTGAATTAAATAAACACTGTTTTTGACACTGTAATGTGTTATGCTATTGCTTTTAGCTATGGTTACCTGGGAGATCATTACCTATTTTTTTCCTGGTTATGTAATGTTCCAGATTCTGTCTGCTGTTATAATCAAATCACCAGACCGGAAATATTCCATTAGACAGACCCAGTCTCGTTACGGCCATCATTCATCAATAATCACATGGTTAATTAGTCTCCATGTTATAATTGATTAGCCTCGATTACTGTCATCCCATATAGGTGAATTACCCAACACTAGACATGCCAGGAATTAATTCCTTATAGAAGTGAATAAGAAGACATTGGTTACTGTTGTCTGATTTTGGACAATCCATCTCAGTACATCAAGAAGACATTGGTTACTGTTATCTGATTTTGGACAATCCATCTCAGACATCAAGAAAACATTGGTTACTGCTGTCTGATTTTGGACAGTCCCTCTCAGGACACCAAGAAAACATTGGTTACTGTTGTCTGATTTTGGACAATCCCTCTCAGGACATCAAGAAAACATTGGTTACTGTTGTCTGATTTTAGACAATCCCTCCCAGGACATCAAGAAGACATTGGTTACTGTTGCCTGATTTTGGACAATCTCACTCAGGACATCAAGAAATCATTGGCTGCTGTTGTCTGACCTAGGACAATCCATCTTAGAACACCAAGAAGACATTGGTTACAGTTGTTGGCTCTAGGGCAATACATCCTCGGACGCCAAGATGGCATTGATTACTGTAGTTGGATCTAGAACAGTCCATCTTAGGACATTAAGAAGACGTTGGTTACTGTTGTCTGGTCTGGGGCAATCCATCTTAGGACATTAAGAAGATGTTGTTTACTGTTTTTTGATCTAGGACAATCCATCTTAGGACATTAAGAAGACATTGGTTACTGTTGTCTGATCTAGGACAATCCATCTTAGGACATTAAGAAGATGTTGTTTACTGTTTTTTGATCTAGGACAATCCATCTTAGGACATTAAGAAGACATTGGTTACTGTTGTCTGATCTAGGACAATCCATCTTAAGACATTAAGAAGATGTTGTTTACTGTTTTTTGATCTAGGACAATCCATCTTAGGACATTAAGAAGACATTGGTTACTGTTGTCTGATCTGGGACAATCCATCTTAGGACATCCAGAAGACATTGGTTGCTGTTGTCTGATCTAGAACAATCCATCTTAGAACATTAAGAAGACATTGGTTAATGTTGTCTGATCTAGGACAATCCATCTTAGGACATTAAGAAGATGTTGGTTACTGTTGCCTGATCTAGAACAATCCATCTTAGGACATCAAGAGGACATTGGTTACTGTTGTCTGATCTAGGACAATCCATCTTACGACTCGAAGATGTTGTTTTATACTGTTGTCTGATCTGGGACAATCCATCTTAGGACATTATGAAGACATTGTTTGCTGTTGTCTGATCTGGGACAATCCATCTTAGGACATTATGAAGACATTGTTTGCTGTTGTCTGATCTAGGACAATCCATCTTAGGACATTATGAAGACATTGTTTGCTGTTGTCTGATCTGGGACAATCCATCTTAGGACATTAAGAAGACATTGTTTGCTGTTGTCTGATCTAGAACAATACATCTTAGGACATTAAGAAGACATTGGTTACTTTTGTCTGATCTAGGACAATCCATCTTAGGACATCAAAAAGACATTGGTTGCTGTTGTCTGATCTAGAACAATCCATCTTAGGACATTAAAAGACATTGGTCACTGTTGTCTGATCTAGGACAATCAATCTTAGGACATCAAGAAGACATTGGTTACTGTTGTCTGATCTAGGACAATCAATCTTAGGACATCAAGAAGATGTTGTTTACTATTGTCTGATCTAGGACAATCCATCTTAGGACATCAAGTTGTTGTTTACTGTTGTCTGATCTAGGACAATCCATCTTAGGACATTAAAAGACATTGGTCACTGTTAAGTCTGATCTAGGACAATCCATCTTAGGACATTAAGAAGACATTGGTCACTGTTGTCTGATCTAGGACAATCCATCTTAGGACATTAAGAGGACATTGGTTGTTATTGTCTGATCTAGAACAATCCATCTTAGGACATCAAGAAGACATTGGTTACTGTTGTCTTATCTGGGACAATCCATCTCTGGACATCAAAAAGATGTTGGCTACTGTTGTCTGATCTAGGACAATCCATCTTAGGACACCAAGAGGATGTTGGTTACTGTTGTCTGATCTGAGACAATCTATCTTAGGACATTAAGAGGACATTGTTTACTGTTGTCTGATCTAGGACAATCCATCTGAGGACATCAAGAAGATGTTGGCTACTGTTGTCCGATCTGGGACAATCCATCTTAGGACATCAAGAAGATGTTGTTTACTATTGTCTGATCTAGGACAATCCATCTTAGGACATCAAGAAAATGTTGTTTACTGTTGTCTGATCTAGGACAATCCATCTTAGGACATTAAAAGACATTGGTCACTGTTGTCTGATCTGAGACAATCCATCTTAGGACATTAAGAAGACATTGGTTACTGTTGTCTGATCTAGGACAATCCATCTTAGGACATTAAGAGGACATTTGTTGTTGTTGTCTGATCTAGGACAATCCATCTGAGGACATCAAGAAGATGTTGTTTACTGTTGTCTGATCTAGGACAATCCATCTTAGGACATCAAGAAGATGTTGTTTACTGTTGTCTGATCTAGGACAATCCATCTTAGGACAGTAAAAGACATTGGTCACTGTTGTCTGATCTGAGACAATCCATCTTAGGACATCAAGAAGATGTTGTTTACTGTTGTCTGATCTAGGACAATCCATCTTAGGACATTAAAAGACATTGGTCACTGTTGTCTGATCTGAGACAATCCATCTTAGGACATCAAGAAGATGTTGCTTACTGTTGTCTGATCTAGGACAATCCATCTGAGGACATCAGGAAGAAATTGGTTACTGTTGTCTGATCTTGGACAATGCTTCTTAGGACATCAAGAAGATGTTGGTTACTGTAGACTGATCTGAGACAGTCCATCTTAGGACATCAAGAAGACATTGGTTATTTTTGTCTGATCTAGAACAATCAATCTTAGGACATTAAGAAGCTGTTGGTTACTGTTGTCTGATCTAGAACAATCCATCTTAGGACACCAAGAAGACATTGGTTACTGTTGTCTAATCTAGGACAATCCATCTTAGGACATTTTGTGTTAATTACCGTCATTTACATCTGACGACGATACAGCTCACCAATCTCCAATGTACGAGTTGTCACAGCGAAACAGCTCGCCAATTACCAGTATACGAGTTGTCAGAGCATTTCCATCTTAGCTCTCTAGATTTGTATCTAATATCGCTTATGCCGGTGCTAGGGGCCATGTGGTCATATCATTCAAGTTGCCACATGAACAGGTACAATAAAAGTGTACCTGAGATACAACACATATCTCGAATCATTAGATTCTTGGTACGTGCTTTAGAATAGGTTTACCAGAAGACTATTCTGTGAAGTCATATGACGCAGTCAGTATGTCGGCACCTCTTCCCACTTCCCTTATATGTGTTGTAATTAAGAAGATGTTGGTTACTGTTGTCTGATCTAGAACAATCCATCTTAGGACATTAAGAAGATGTTGGTTATTGTTATCTGATCTAGAACAATCCATCTTAGGACATTAAGAAGATGTTGGTTATTGTTATCTGATCTAGAACAATCCATCTTAGGACATTAAGAAGATGTTGGTTATTGTTATCTGATCTAGAACAATCCATCTTAGGACATTAAGAAGACATTGGTTACTGTTGTCTGATCTAGAACAATCCATATTAGGACATTAAGAAGATGTTGGTTATTGTTATCTGATCTAGAACAATCCATCTTAGGACATTAAGAAGATGTTGGTTATTGTTATCTGATCTAGAACAATCCATCTTAGAACATTAAGAAGACATTGGTTAATGTTGTCTGATCTAGGACAATCCATCTTAGGACATTAAGAAGATGTTGGTTACTGTTGCCTGATCTAGAACAATCCATCTTAGGACATTAAGAAGACATTGGTTACTGTTGCCTGATCCAGAACAATCCATCTTAGGACATTAAGAAGATGGTGGTTACTGTTGTCTGATCTAGAACAATCCATCTTAGGACATTAAGAAGATGTTGGTTACTGTTGCCTGATCTAGAACAATCCATCTTAGGACATTAAGAAGACATTGGTTACTGTTGTCTGATCTAGAACAATCCATCTTAGGACATTAAGAAGATGTTGGTTACTGTTGCCTGATCTAGAACAATCCATCTTAGGATATTAAG
>JAVTVY010037910.1:0-17349 GCA_036873755.1 Hanleya hanleyi | reverse complement strand
CATGGATCTTCCTCAAATACCTTTTTTGGTTCGATTCAAAAATCCAATATGGCTGCCAGGTGGCCATCTTGAATTTCCCCTTGAAACACTGTTATCTTGAATTCTCAGGAAACATTTCATGGATCTTTCTGAGATCCCACATGGGGCCTAGTTGTGCAAGATACCTTTTCCAGTCCGATTCGAAAATCCAATTAATACGGTATTCCCGAGTTGTGACGTTGCATCACAAGAGTCGATGGATTAAAGGGTCGGGCATATTCTATATATTGATTATAGAGAATATCCATATCTTCACCTTCCATATGAAGGAGTTAAAATAATTCGGAATTAAAATGTATTTCGTCAAATTTTAAATCAGTTTTCTTTAGTCCATGCAGTTGCAAGTGAACTGCCCCACCCTTTCGTCTGCCGGCAGGTCAGCTACATGCAGGGACGTCACTCTTGTGACACAATGTCACAACTCGACAACTGTAAACTACTGCATGTTTCGATCCAAGGGAAATAATCAAGATTCAGACACTTTCAAATTCGAAGTTTCAACATTACTGCGCGGACCGGATCCCTTCAGAATTAAGTATTGTACCATCTTACTATTTTCGAGCATGGTATCTTAAAAGAGATATCTCAAACTAGTCCAGTAAACAGAACAGAATTAGCATTCGTTCAAATTATAAAATCTTAAGTATGCCAAAGTGTCAAAGAGATTTTCCTTTCGCTTCAGTACCCATGATGTGCATTCATAAAAAAATAAAATAAAATAAAAATACTACAAACGAAGACGAAGGATCACTCCGTACATGTGCATTCACTTTCAGACTAACTTTGCTCATTTCTCTTGTACTATAACAACCGACATAAGTTCAGTTTATAAAATCTTAGAAACTCCTGAAACTTGAAAGATTATATCTTGGTGTTTTCCAGTGTCACTTTTCGATCTTTTTGGCTCAGATTCAGAATTCTGTAAAACAAAATTACAACTCAATGCGTCCACTCAGTAACAATGGACGAGATCCTCTTGTCATTAGCTTACAATTATCGGACAATGGTGGGCGCCAAGATCCTTCAGGATCTCTCGTTTGAATAGACAAGCGATTGCCGAATGTGAAATGCACTCTGGGAATTTACTTGCATCATGATACATTTCATATATTTCAGCAAGTTTGGTCAAGCTGGTGATGATAAATGACATGGGTGAGGGACTCTTCATTCCTGTTTTTGGTGATCTCAGTAAAGCTCTCCCAGCCACACCTGGACTGATGTACCAGGACGCAAGGAAATTGGCATTTTCTGTGATCCGTATGCTATATGGACTTCCAGACATGTGCCAAAACCAGATCATTGCCCATCTTAATGTGAGTACCCATGCATTGTTTGTACTGTCTGTCCTGTCCGTATTACATTCTCTCATTATCCTTGGGTTTGTGATGGTCACCTCCTAAACTGCATTGGGTGAAAAAAAAAATGCGGCGCTCATGAGCGATTCCGGCGTTATGTGCGTGAACATCCCGAGAAAATTTTCAAGAGCTTTCAGGCAGCCGTTTCTTCACTGTTGCCTCTACTCTGAATGCTGCCTTTGCTGTTTGTAGAAAGGGGTGAAGTCTAATAGTATGTGTTCAAAGTTAGTCATCTATGATAAACAGGTGATCTAAGCAGTATCAAACACAGCGTTACATGCGTGACATGTATACCCTTATACATGTATGGACGTTCAACTTTATCATGCAAACAATATCTTAACTATATTTATCAGAATATTGACTGAACTGAATAAATGGTGCTGTTACTTGCGCAACAGCCTGGCGTTACGTGTGTGACGCTTGTGAAAGTGCAGTGCAAACTGGTCTGGTGGTTCAAGCCAGTGCCAGAAGACCTTGTGACAACAGATGGAACTGAATTGCACAGCTTACTAAACCAATAACTGGTGCTGCTAGCAGGGGACATGGACATTTATGGTCGATTTTTATTATAAAAATGCAGTTTGACATTGCAGGGGATGATTAAGAAACATATACATACATGTATGTGACATATATATGCAAAGTGGCTATCCTCTAACTTTATCCTTATTTTATGAAATTAAATAATTAACCAGACCTGAAGTAGAAGTCGATCGAGACAAATCTTGGGTAATTTACCCTGGAAAATGAGGCATATGAGGGTAAATTTCCCAATCTTCACAATTATTCAATGTCACAAACATAACCCCAAAAAGTTTCTGTCTATGGTTGAAAGGGAATACTGGGTGAAAATTGTCATCAAGAAGATGTTCTTTTTCATTTCACTGTGGGATTTCTCCGCAAAAATATAGAAAGTGATCTCCTGTCACACACGTAAAGGGCGATTCCATGTCACGTAAGTTACATTTTCATTCCCGATGGGGATGTATTTGTAACATTTGACACAACTACACCTTTTACAAAACAGGTCACTTAAATAAATGTATTTCTTATAATTTGAATGGGTTTTTGATTGATTTCAGTCAAATTAATTAGCATCTGGGCTTAATTAAAAAAGTGTCACGTAAGTTACTCAGAGAATTAGGGCAGTTTTGGGTCATTTGACGCATGTTAAAAATTCTCTGATTTGGTTGGAAGAATCTTAAAAGTTCTCACCTATAGCGATAGCTTGAACAATGAATTAGTAGGTGTGAGTATAGTTGCCATCAGTCACTTTGCCATATTTTACCACAAGGGTTATAAAGATTGTTAACCAGTGTCACGTAAGTTACAAATGTGCGTCACGTAAGTTACATGGGATGGGTTTCTGGACTATTTATTCAGGAAATACTTGCAGAAATGTTTCGAAATTGAATAATACAATGTACTTATACAGGAATAACAATTTCTGGGTTACTTAACTGTTCATTATTTTCTAATTAATTACCAAACTCATTACCATATTTTCAGTGAAAACATTGGAATTCTTTATGAGATTGGACCCTGTACTTAGTCTGCAAGGACAGTTTAGAATATCTTAATAGTATACTTTTAGTGGTAACAATGTTAGAAATACTTAATAGTTGGATTTGCTTTTGACAAAAAAATTCTTCCTAGTTTACATGGTTTTGTTATACAATTTTTGTAACTTACGTGACATGTCACGTAAGTTACACAACTTCACTCGTCTAAATTTATATTCAACTATTTGTTTTTTACCGAGTTAAGAGGTGGATGTTCCTAGTGGACAAGAGGTAGTTTCATTGATGTAAGAGTTTTTTTTATATCTATTGCCTATATTATCTCTTGACAAAATGACCCATGAAAATTTGTCACGTAAGTTACATTGCGATAATCGGATTGAATATTGAGTGAAAATGACAGTCTTGCCAACTTCACAAATTTGGCAAGTTTGCATGTTAGAATACATGGTTATTAGTTACTAACATCAGATATAACCAAACTGAGATGAATACTTCAGATTTTACATCTTAATTTGAAGCCTACTAGAAAATCACATTTTATGGCTGTCCGAGTTTTCTAGGTGTTTCAATGGTATTTTTTCTAGAATGTGGACTAGTCAGTGACAAAAACTTCTTTTTGTCTTAGTTCAGGCACTGGTTGATACAAAAAATCAACAGATGTCCCAATCGTAGCAGTTTGAAATTTGAGCAATTTTCACTCTCTGTCGTGGAATCGCCCTAAAGCATATGTTACGTGTGTGACAGATATAAAACATGTCTATCATATCACTTTAATCATGCCTGAATGGTCATAAAGTTGAATTATTATGTAGATGTGAAGCCAAAGTTAGAGAAAACAAAGTTTAAACCAATTCATACTTGAAACTGTAGCATGAGGAAAAACAAAGATTCCATTTTCAACTATTCCAATGTCACGCACGTATCACACTCTTTGTATCGATGAACAAGAAAAAATATTGAAGGAAATGTTGAAACTGAGACAAATATTGGAATATATTGATTATCTTTCATGAAAAGAAAATCCTTTTTCACCAAATTGTGTTATTTATCTAGGCAAAATCCCACAATAACTCGATAACCATGTGACGTAGAGATATAATATATATGCCACTCAAAAGGAGAGTAACACAGGCCTATTTTGGTCTGGGTCCCGGGGGTGGGGGGATCAGGCTACGCCCATATATTGTTTTCCTATGCTTTAAACTGTATATTATCGGCATGTACGATTTACCATATATAAAGGCAGTACCATACATATTTGCTGTAGACAGATAGGGAACAGAATAGGGGAGTTGGGTCACAGCCAGAATAAACAAATCAATATACCCACAGGTCAGCTGTCTTATTTTTACTCACTACCAGACTCTAATTTGTTCCTATAAATTTCTATAATTGAAGAAAAATATTCCTATAAATTCCTCCAATATTTTCATGAATAAAATCCTATGTTTTACCATGAATGTGAATAGGATGTACAGTGAAATATTGATGACCGTGACAGTACATTGCAATTCTCTTGATGAAAACACGTAATTCTCAATGGATATTCTAGGAGGATTTGTGCGGATATATTAGCCAGTGTGAGTACATGTATTATCTAACAGAATGTTCACGTGTTTGGTTCAGTTTGTGCATCGATCATCATTGATTTATTGGAATTGAGGTTATATTAATTTGTAATGATTTGTTATCCCAGATCTTAATCGCTGTGGGCATCATGCATAAACCATGCAGCATCATAGAGCCACCATGCATCCACACAATTTAATCCTCTCTCCACTAAATCATTATCCGCTCATCTTTATGAAGGTTGAAGGTGTACATAAAACTCAGTATAGCATGATCTGGTTAAGTAAGTTGTTGTTTTGGGGAAGAGGTGTAATATGACGTCCTGCTCAGTAAAATATCATCCCTTCCTTCTCATTTTGATGTACACAGCTAGGCACTGTCTCCTGGACATTACAATGTAGTCACAACCCCAGGCTGCTCTAAAGAGGAATCTCTCCAACTCTAGTATTAAACATTGTAAACAGTGGTAAAGAAGATAAGTTTAACTCTGCATTTTGTCATCCCCCTTTATGGACTTATTGTTGTAACCTGTAGTGGACTTATTGTTGTCCTTCCCAGCCATGCTAGTCTGCTAGTGGACTAATTATTGTAACCTTTAGTGGACTTGCTGTTGACCTCCCGAGTGGACCTAACCCCCCAATTAGTGGACTCAATGTTATCTCCCATTGTGGACTTGCTATCCTGTCTGGTGGACTCCCTGTTGTTCTTCTTCCCCCCCCCCCCCTCTTTTCTATTGGACTTATTAGTGCCTCCCTTAGTGGACCTACTACCCTAGTGGAGCTATTGCTGTTCTCCCCAGTGGATTTATCTTTGTCCCTCTCCCCCCTGAATCGGCTTATCATTGAACCCCCCACCCCCCCGTGGGCGTATAGTTGTCTCCCATAATGGACTTGATGTTGTCCCCTATTTGACTTAACGATGTACTTTTTATTGCCCCTCCCCCCCCCCCAAGAGGATTTATTGTTGTACTCCCAAGTGAACTTACTGATGTTCCACCCAATCCTGCTAATGGATTTTGTTGTTGTTTCCACAACCCGCACAACTGGCCACGGCATTCAGCAATTGCTGTGGCATAATCAATTTCACCTCAGCAATTTGTAACACATGAATTGGAGTTATATTTATGCCACATGATTTTTGCCGAAGAGAGTTTTACTAATTGTGACTCACCACTTCCTTAGTTTGGACAGTGGGTGCCGACCTGCAATAATTTACAAAAACATGAATATACATGTATAATAATTGGGAATATGCATATTATATCATCATGGTAAAAAGCTGAAAACTCGGCCAATAGGCTCAGAATCTTGATGCATGTGAAAGGCTTCGATTTACAAATACACAAGTTGGAAGAGTTGACAATATATTTCCTCCAGGAAAAAACCACTGCTCATTTATATTGTCTTCAATGGAAATCTCCATTCCCTCATGAGCTGGCTATCCTTCATTTAAGACTACACCAAATGCTAATGGTACAGTAATCCCTGATGAAAACTTCACCCAGACCTCGATCATCTCAGGCTTTCATGATCACCCACGTTCACTTCTGGTCTGGCCACATATTCATGCAGTCTTGCACTTAGTTTCTTTCTCCACACACACAATTGGCATTCTCACATTGGGGTGGCGAGATAGAACCTATGGCGAGTTCCCAGTATGTATTTCATGTCGACACGTCATAGCACATACATGTATGCGATATTCTAAATAAATCATTTATTCACGATTTCCACTAATGTTCAGTTGATTTTTGTTGTTGATTTGTTGAGCAGTGATTTGTTATCTAATTTGCATGTGAAATGTTGTCTTTGTCAAGAAATCATTATAGTAAATTAATCCATCTGATTTGGTTTCAGTGATTATAGCTATGTTTAAATTTGTTTGTGGAACTTTAATGTTATCACTCAAATCGCTAATCTTACATGTTGCTTCAATAACTGATATGGTAATTACTCCTTATCAAAATTCAATCACCCCCAGTTTTGAGGACAAAATTCAACTGGCTGTTCTAATAAATTTGATCAAATGATTATCTGATTGATTTTGGACCAATTTGTGTCAGCCTCTTGTTTTTGTAAATCTGATCACACCCAGATGTTATGGTGGGGAAGTTCCCTTCCTCTGATTGAATTTTTATAGGCATTACCAAACAAATTTATTCCAGTGATTTTCTTTTGTTTCACTTTGTTTTGGTCATCGTCATATATTAGTTTTGCTTATGAAGTAGTTTCACAATTAGAGTGAATCATTAGTGTGTAGCATTTACGAGTTTTGGTAATATATTAATACATCTATATTAGCCAATGCATTGTTAAAGGTGAAATGCAAAGGTTTTAATATTTTCCTTTTTATATTCTTCATGGGCCATTTAATGATTGAAGTATGAGCCTAACTACTTCATTTGATTTTATTTGAAGTATTTTGTCTCCTGGTAGCTTTTGAAAATTGCTTCGAAGTTGTTATCTCAAGCCCGGCCGATTTCAGAAATGAAATCTGCATCGCTTATCTGCCCTTGTTTGATGCTGGTCTGTGACATCACATCAGACCATCTGGCCGGTCGTCAATACTTGTAACATTCATTCTCCGGGCGGCTGGCTTTTAAAAAGATTCTAGCAGACAAGATAATTCAAATTAATCCAAGTGAAGTAGGCTAGATATTCTGGTGTTTCTATCATTATTCAACCTATATTAAATGTGAAACGAAGAATTTAAAAACCTTTGCATTTCACCTTTAAGAGGCCAGACATTTTTTAATAAATAATTCAGACTGGCGATTTTGTCATACATGTAACTTGTACATCACCAAACAATTTTGAAAATTAAATGTTTAAATCTGAACTATTAAAAAAACATTAGGATTTCTGCATATAGTTCCTAATTAAATTAAATTATAGTAAATATAATTTAGTCACATGAATTGAAATTTCCCTCTATGAAATCAGGGTGATCAAAGGACTTGACATGGTTTTTAGTGAGATTTTCAACCCAACGAGGTGTGATAATTAGGAGTGTTAAAATGAAATATCATGTCTGGCACGAAAGAAATTTTCCAGTTGTTTTGAAGTAACTTGCATTGTTGTATGGTCTAAGTACTGTTCACATCCTGGGTCTTGGCTTGTTAATAACAACATCTGAAAGTAGTGGATTTGTGCAAAATCGTCTGTTTTGAGGTGAAAACAGTATAAATTTTTCTCCTTGCAATCATAATTGTTAAGAACCGAAACTGGTTTTGGCAACAACTAACTATTGACATGACAAATATCTTTGTTGTGGACTGGCTTCATACGTATTTTGAGAGAACGGTGTGCTGCATGTTTTCTCTTCAAAATAGATAAATTTTGCACAAGTCCATACTTCAAGATGCTCTTATTCAAAAACCCCATGACCCGGGACGTGAAAATTACTCAAACCATAAATACATGTACATGTATGACAAGATCATAATCTTCAAACAACCCCTTACTGTTTCGGAGTGTGTCTGCAGTGTGTTTGCAGTGTGGCTATTATGATCCTATGAAGTGTGAGGTCTTCAAGAATGCAGTGTGTCTGCAGGTTGCCTCAATCACGCAAATCATCATGTTCTGCAAACACACTGCAGATACACTTCAGTTGCAGTGTACCCTTCAGTTGAAGTACCCTGAAGTGTGCATGCACTGGGTCTGCATGCATAACTTTGAATTATGAAAATAATTACTGAAAAACTTCCTTGATACATGGTATTTCATTTTGGTACTCCAAACTGCATCTCGTCGGGGCTCAACCATGCCAGAACAGAAGTTGACAAAATGGGTAAAAATCATGCACCTAATCCATAAGAAAGTTATCCAATTTCAACAGCCTCACACCGCTGAACCGGCACGGGTTCAAGCCCAGTTGGTCCATGTGTGAAAGTTTGTCAGTTACTTGCCGAAGGGCGGTGATTCTCTCTGGGTACTCCGGCTTCCTCCACCAACCAAACTGACTGTCACCATAGTGAAACAAACTTGAGTGTGACATTAAGCCAAATTCCCTCCTCCTTCAACAGGCTGATTGAATTATGAGATGATTTACTACATGTAGAAATAAATATTGTGAAATTTGATGTGTTGCAGCCAAGTTCTCCGTTAGATAACATCCTGATGGGTCCTCTCATTAACGATTGGTCTGCTGGTGACGTGGCGTATAGGCTCTCTTTACTGGACACTTCATGCTCAATACAGGAGATGGATTCTAACATGATCATTGGTGAGTATACTTGGTTCATGTCAAACTTCTTATGGTAAATATATGAAGAATAATACTGATATACACCATGTGTTGATGAAGAGGTCGGTGAACTTAACTGTACTCATGGTTTTCTAAATGTGAAATTTATAAGCCCTCGTCAGTTCAAACAGTCTGTGGACAGAGTGGGTGATTCCACGACAGAGAGTGGAAGTTGCTCAAATTTCAAACTGCTAGGATTGGGACATATGTTGATTTTTTGTATCAACCAGTGCCTGAACTAAAACAAAATGAACTTTTTGTCACTGATTGGTCCACATTCTAGAAAAAAATACCATTGAAACACCTAGCAAACTCGGACAGCCATAAAATGTGATTTTCTAGTAGACCTCAAAATAAGATGTATAATCTGAAGTATTCCTCTCAGTTTGGTTATACCTGATGTTAGTAACTAACAATGATGTATTCTAACATGCAAACTTGCCAAATTTGTGAAGTTGGCAAGACTTTGTCATTTTCACTCAATATTCAATCCGATTATCACAATGTAACTTACGTGACAACTTTTCATGGGTCATTTTGTCAAGAGATAATATAGGCAATACATATAAAAAAACCTCTTCCATCAATGAAACTACCTCATGTCCACTAGGAACATACACCTCTTAACTTGGTAAAAAACAAATAGTTGAATAGAAATTCAGAGGGGTGAAGTTGTGTAACTTACGTGACATGTCACGTAAGTTACAAAAATTGTCACGTAAGTTACATATACAAAACCATGTAAACTAGGAAGAATTTTTTGTCAAAAGCAAATCCAACTATTAAGTATTTCTAACATTGTTACCACTAAAAGTATACAATTAAGATATTCTAAACTGTCCTTGCAGACTAAGTAAAGGGTCCAATTCCATAAACAATTCCAATGTTTTCACTGAAAATATGGTAATGAGTTTGGTAATTAATTAGGAAATAATGAACAGTTAAGTATCCCAAAAATTGTTATTCCTGTACAAGTACATTGTATTTTTCAATTTCTAAACATTTATGCAAGTATTTCCTGAATAAATAGTCCAGAAACCCATCCCATGTAACTTACGTGACACACATTTGTAACTTACGTGACACTGGTTAACAATTTTTACAACCCTTGTGGTAAAATATGGCAAAGTGACAGATGGCAACTATACACATACCTACTAATTCATTGTTCAAGCTATCGCCATAGGTGAGAACTTTTAAGATTCTTCCAACCAAATCAGAGAATTATTAACATACGTCAAATGAACCAAAACTGCCCTAGTTCTCTGAGTAACTTACGTGACACTTTTTTAATTAAGCCCAGATGCTAATTAATTTGATTGAAATTACTCGAAAACTAAGAAATACTTTTATTTAAAGGAAAGGTTCGGGTATGGTAAAGCTATATTTCAACTGAAAGAGCTAGTCAAATGGTATTCAACTGTATTTTTTTATTTTTTTTCGAATTTATTTCAACACAGAAATAGTTAACCAAATGCTGTGAAACCGTCAAATTTACCGAACTCCAGGAAAGCGCCATTGTATTGTCACGTGACTTATTTTAGCCAATAGGAGTAAAACTGTGTAAAACAGTGTGACGTCAGCGGAAGGTAGAACATATGTTGACAGCACGAAGCGTGTGTAAAGGTGCAAGTTTGACGGTGTAAACATTGGCAAGAATTACTTCAAATACTAAATAGCTCATACCATTTTCATTTCTAGTTCCCAGAGCGCGGCTTTGTTCGCTCTCCCAACAGCAAAGACACTCGATCTCCCCCGTAAGCGGTCGATGAGAGCAGCGTGTGCACCGACACCATACATGGAGTACATGATGTACTAAATTTTCCACGCGGGCTTCTGCCTTCATTTCGTAGCCTGTCTCGCTTTAGAGCTGCTATCCCCGCATTTCTGATCTCCGTATCTGAGCATTTCGGCTCGAATTGGTAGCCCTGAAGACCAAACACAGCTTCCTCATCGTTTTCACCGCTGGAGTCGGAACTGCCGCTCGTCGACATGATTTCATTCAATTTCGACTGAAGACCCCGTGCTTCACGTATATTGAACCCGAACAGTTCCAAGCCTTTCCCCTACGTCATATCCGCCTTCTGGATATGATACAATGGCGGCACTCTATCTCTGCGAGTTCGCGGTTTTAAAATGATTAGTACTGCTTCAAAAAAAAATTTTAAAATGAGAAAATATATCTTCTGGGTTTAATTTAGTGAGTTGTAATAATATGTATCAAAGACAACCAAACCCGAACTTTTCCTTTAAGTGATTTGTTTTGTTATTGGTGTAGTCGTGGCTGTTAATTGAGGCAGATGTTACAAATGAAAATGTAACTTACGTGGCATGGAATTGCCCGAGTACGCATGTCCCTGTCTCATTAATTAGCATAATGGGAGTGCAGGCCTTGAATTTGGGAAAGTTGAAGGCAAGGCCAATTTGGTTAATCGAGGGCCAGCATTAAATTACTTGGAAATTAACAGCAGGCATCAAGGCCAGTAGGTAGGTAGGGCATCCAAAGCAATGTCCTTGGTGGCCTTGGTTAAATTCAAGGCCTAGGGGTGCATTTGAAACCTCTAGAGTCCAGTGTTTAATTGAGCATTTGGGACATTGGTATTCAGAACCCTATTTCTGGTGTGTGGTAAATCACAA
The DNA here is from genome assembly GCA_036873755.1 of Hanleya hanleyi. Lineage (NCBI taxonomy): Eukaryota > Metazoa > Mollusca > Polyplacophora > Lepidopleurida > Hanleyidae > Hanleya > Hanleya hanleyi. Next base: position 5,978 of record JAVTVY010037910.1, on the reverse strand, counting down.
TGTGTCAATTTTCCATGCATGTGTGCAGCCCACACAATTCAGAAGAGTCTCCTCAGCAAAAATATATCATATTAAAATAATTCGTATTTATCACCATGTTAAATATTGCAGAGGTGAACTGATTATGCCACGTCATTTATCTCGGCAATTGCTGATTGCTGAGGTGAATTGTGTGGGCTGTGTGTGCAAGATCTTATGAAAGCCAATTCTCTCAGTGTCTGAGTCTGTAACCTCCTGTAACCTGTAACTGTCAGTGTGACACCCTCTGACTGCACTGTGCAGAAAAACAATGCATGCATGAGCATTCAGTCTGTATCGTTATTGATCGACACAGGGAGCACGTATCTCTGTACACGAGAGAGGTCGGGAATGCATCCTGTTTATCTTGTAATAGAATTAGGCTACATGTGTCATAACAAGATTTATGCTAAATTATTACACAAGAACAGTCGGTCAGTCTTGTTTAACTGTGACATGTTTACATCACTCTGCTTTATTTACGAGCGGAAGATGTTGATTGGCTGAGAGCCATGCACACAAAAGCTGCGCGCCATGATTTCAACCCCAGCGAGTGCAATCAGTATATCTGACATGTCTGACAGTATATAGGAGGCATACAATCTGATACCATGCAATTGATGAAAGCCCAGCTCTCAGATGTTTTTATGGTGATGTACATGTATAAACATGATAAAAGGAATAATCACTCGTCTTCCGCTTCTTCTGTGATGCAGTGGTAAACGTCTGCCTATGGAGTGGTAGGTCTGGGGTTCATATCCAGCCATATAGCCATTTTGAGAAAGAGGTTTCTTGGTGGTAAATGGGCATGAAAGCGATTACAATTAATGCCCAAACAGTCGTACAATTCATCAGAAAAAAAATCCACAAATTACATGAACCTAGACCGGCAATAATACAGTGCAATGTAAATCTACATGTTGTGATTGACACGAAAAAAAGGTAGAAAATATGAAGATTTAATCCCATCCTTAGTTCAGATAATCTGAGATTCAATGAAGTCTTCACTTTCTTTCTTTCAGGATCCCAAGAAATGGTACCTATAGCTGCACTACCATTTATCCCTCAAGACTACCAATCGTCATGTTCTGGATTCTCTATTGAAGAACAAGTACATGTAGCTGACGTGCAGCAGGAGAGTCTGCCAAATATTGACGTCCGAACCTCGCCTGGATCTGTAGAGTCGCCAGCTGAAGCTGTAAGGCACCAGCCTAGAGATACAGTTTCGTCAGTTTTGGCGACAAGTGAGAAATCCATGTCCGTCGGCCTATATGCACAGGAGATGGAAGCAGAACAATCTCGGTCACGCTTGGAACTGGAGACCCCTGAACAGCAACTGACTGATTTCCTGATCCTATCCCAGACTACCGGTATCAAGCGGAATAGTGGTACAGATAAGGAGAGCCTCGGCCCACTTGGAGAAGTACCGGTGCCATCAGCTGATGCAGCAAGTGCTCCAGTGGTAAGAGTTGCATTATTCGTAAGGACTATTGTTTGATTGTATAATCAGGGGTTTCATGACCGTTTTGGTGTCGGTGGGTGCACTTGTGTCACATGTACCTTCCAACGGTTAAAGGAAATTGTTTACTTGTTATTGAGGACAATTGTTGAGGTGTAGTTTGTAAAGGGAGTGTCCATGCTTAATACAACATAGGGTCCCATTTCCTCACATGATCCCTGGGGGGTGGTTCAACGCACGCTCTTTCAAACCTGGGTGTCGCCTGTGGATGAAGGGAATCATTGATAAGGCCTCAGCCCCCTCCCCCCCACTGCTCCTCTCTCATATGATGCAGGCCTCTTTCCCGCTCCACAAGCCTACAATCAAGGCTTATTTGACTAAGCATTGCCCCAAAGCACCCCATAACCCCATATATTTTGAAAGCTTACCGCAACGTGCATTCATATGAAGCACCTACTATCTCTGGGGAATGGGTCCCACCCCTCCCCCTTTATCTCCCAAGGCCATTGTTACAGTTGTTTGGTTGATTAGCATGACCTGCCCTCATCTATATTTTGAGGACAAATAATTAGAATAGATGAGAAATTCACATTTTCAGGAGTAAAACTTACTCATTTTCTTCATATTCGTGTGCAATTGGTTTGCAATTACATTGTATAATAATAAATAATTAAATACATTAAGTATGGGTATTTAAAAATCAATCGAAGGACTATGGCCTACACTAAGCATCACCTCACCTTGTCTCCTTAAACATGTTAAAGTGATCGTAAACCCTCAAGTAAAGTTTTCATCAAATGAAAGATCATTGCAAATAATGTGGGAAAATATTTATTGTAATTTTTTACGATTTTATTACACAGAGTGAACTGCAAATAAAGCATGGTATTCTATGGTGATCTGTTGCATTGCAGTCATATTTAGGTCCAGTGACGTCACACTGCCTTAATACATATATTTCAAACTGTGTATGCACTTTCCAATGCTTTATTCAAGCTTAACCCTTTCACCGATTATTTCCCCTGACAATAGTGACCTGCTGACGATAAATTCCCTGAGAACTGTTAAAATTTGTATATGTTGTCTTTGGAATGCTAGAAATTGTGTTTGCGTCTGAGATTTGAAGCAAAACACAGGAACCCGGTTTTCACAATGCACACTCCAGTGTTATTTGCTCTAGTTTTATAGCAAAATAAATAAAATAGCATGCAAAAGTAGGTTTTACTGCAAGAGAATGCGCTTCCCCCGGCTTTCTTGACGTGAAAACTTCAAAATTCAACGGAGAAATCATCTTTTTTTTTGACCGCATTTGACAGTGTTTATCTCGAGATTGACTCGGCCAATTCGTTGCCTAAATCGTAAACCTGCTTCAATTATTGCCTTTAAACTCCATTTAAATGCACAATCAAACGTAGAAAACGGAAGTTAAAACTAAAAATTATCTCCCCTAGGAGGTAGAGTTATCCGCCCCTAGGAGAGCTCTCACTCTTCCCAACGTGGTTACTATATAAGACAATGCACAGCCCATTCTCTTCCTCTTTCTCCTGTTTGCTCGAGCAGTGCACATCTAGGGAAGTATTCAGAGTCAATTTTACAACATTGGTTGTTGTTGTCTCGCTGGTATATCCTTTATCAAGTGTTGAGTTTCGGAACTTACTTACTGTATTATTATGTCGGAAGTTCCGTCTTTTATTCCGTGTCGTACGTACGGGAAAAATTTGTTCCCTTTGGACGCTCACACGGCTTGCTTTTCATGTAAAGATTTGTGTTATTGTGCGTCCACGTGCGCGGAATATGTATTATGGGTTCCGACGGCTTGGAAGATTTATGCCCAGGGCCGTCGTGCTTTGTTTTATATGCTTGTGAGGACCCGTCTATTTCGGAGATCGACAGACGGGTCTTAGAAATTTCTTTGGTCAATGTGTGAAGTGTTGTTAGGATCTTGACCGAGCTGGTCAAGACCCAGTTTCTCCACGTCAGTATGTTTTCCATACTATCATACACGAAGATAATTCTGGGTTGCTAGACGGTTTGACCCGGTCCGGAGTTTCATTGTCTAGGTTGATCCAAAACCCGTTCCTTTGTACGCTCAACAAAGACCAGGTCGGTGCCTGGCCATTCCATTGTCTCCTTCAGACAAAAGAATTCTTTACCGCAGGTTATTTCGTCTGTCTATCGGTACCACATATCTCTTCCAAAAAGGAAAGCTAATAAACAACGTGGACATAGTTTATTTAATTCCGTGCCCGATCTATTTGTGGGGCGAATGTTGGATTCGTTTTAGTCGGCCACGTGTTTAGTGTCTCGTACGTCGCTAAATACTTGGGGCGGAGATTTTAAATTCTCTTGAAATGATCGTCTGACGATGTTCTTCTAAAAGCCTTTATGAAATCTCATGTTTAACAAATAACACAGTCCTGCTTTAGGCCAGTGTGTAGTCAATATTACGTCTTCACACAAACTTTGAGTTACGACCCGGTGTGTTGGAGGTAGGCTTTTATTAGTCTCCAACATTCCGTTTTTGTTCGGTCAGTATGGAGCCTATTGTGATGTACTTTAAACGAACAAGTTTTTGTTTCGTTGTTTCATGATTTTATCCACTGAATTGTTGTATAAATTACCAGGATTGTGAGAACTACCCTCGTTTGACGCGGGAGGTTCGGTTTTTCTCCGCCGGGGAAATCCGAGTCTTTATAAGCAGTCCGTCAAGGTTTCATGTTGTTGTTGTTGTTCGGACTTTGATTGTTCTCACCTGCATCCATTCAATTCTGTGGCATACCAAGAAGGTAATCGCTTGTTATATCAAGTATTATTATGTGATTTTGATATCCTGTCTTCAAGAGAGATCTTACGGAGGTTTTATTCTGCCTCTCATGTTTACGTGTTTGTTGTTTTTGTGTACGTAACCACATCTCAACCCTATGTAAACGATGTTATAATAATAGCATAAATGGTTGTTACGGGACTTCAATGCTACGACTGTTTATTGCATTTTAATGAGCGTCTTTGCTGATCTCTTTATGTGATGAAGGGTGTGTCGATCAACAAAGGGATCACGTGTTGGTTATCGTGAGTAAGTAATTCTATTACCCACTGTTTATTGTGATTCTGTGCTATGCTTTGATACACAATTTTGTTTTATACATGTGATTTGTTTTGTTTCTCACCAAGCTGTTCCATCTGTATACTGTGTTACGCTTATAATTCAGATGGACTTATGCACTAATTTTAATTTCTTCCCTATGAGAAAATTTAAAATTTAACTAGCGTGAGTGGGAATCTATTGGTCCGGCCAAGGTTAAGCCTATTGACACGTAAGTCGTGAAGTCTTCTATGGTTTCTTTCTACCAAGTTTGTATTACCAGTACAGCCTACTAGAGCATCAAACTGCTCTTTAGTAATGTTCTTACTGTTCTTCCGCTTCTCGACAAATTGGTTCGTGTTAGGTCATTTCAAATTCAAAATTTTTGAATAACCTCCTGCCGGCGAGAGACCTTAAATGTTTTTCCTCTCTTCGGGAATTTAAGAATCCTTTAAGGATTTGTTTTGGTTTCCTGGAAAAATCTTTGTTCTGGATGTCGATTGTGTGACTTTTTGGTTATTGATAGTAACATTCTTGTAAATGTTTAATATTCTCTCCATATAAAACTCCAGTACTGAATTTCATGTACAGGAGACAAATTTCATCGGGAGAGGTCATAATGTAACCATATTCATTGACACATTATTTCATGTTCACTGACACAAAGATCCATAATCCCATTTATCTCATTGAGCTTACATTTGGTGATTAACGCTACAAACATTTAATATGTTCATCTCTACTGCGTTTGTTTAAAGAGAAGGAAAATTTATTACATTCGACTTCGGGGTTAATGTTTGCAACCCCCTTCGGTTACGTTGTGTACTTTTATAAGTTTGTATCCTGCTCCAGTTTGAGCATGTATATACATTAAGTTGTTGTGAATTGGGAAATCACTACGTTGTTTATCATATACAACGTTTCTCGTATTTTTCACATTACGCTTTCCTATTACACCTTTGACGGCATGTTCATTACGCCGTCATGTGTCTCTCATACACCTGTGCGTCGTTCTATTACATCGGTTAGACGTTTCCGGTACGCCATAACGCCATTTGTCACGTCATTTCTTCATTTGCGAGATGCATATTTTATATCCATTCATCGGCACCCCTTTGATTCTTCATCGTCGGTCATCGGCGGGAGGGGAAGTCCGTTCGTTTGGCGTCATTCTTTCCACTTGTATCAATTCTTCTCGGGTTTTTCACATTGTGATTTACTTAGGTTCGTCGTTACTCTACGAAGAGAGTCCTGTCCAGACCTTGTTGTTTCCAGTCTGGAGTTCAGAATATCAAAATTGTATTACAATCAGCAGTATTTGGTCAAATACTGTTATATGGAATAGGTCTTTGGATTATGGACGTGGATATTCTCTGAGGACGGCGGCGGGAATGTGAATGACGGACTAGTCACCTTTAA
>JAVTVY010037909.1:0-17065 GCA_036873755.1 Hanleya hanleyi | reverse complement strand
TTGACTTTTGTTGTCTGGTTACCACGGAAACCTGAGGTACTTGTTTGTTAGTTTTCTTGAATTTCTTGCGGTATCTTCTTTCAGGATACCCCCAGGATTTAGGTAGCCACTTGACCTTGGTGATGGTGGTATTGATTGGTCCAGAATGATCTGTCTGAACACAAGCATCCGTCTTCTTCGTTCTTGTCTCATCTGGTAAGATCTGATTGATACATGTGGTTTCAGCGTAGCCCACTTTTTCACACCACTTGCACGGAATTCGTGATAATGCGTCCGCATTACCATGCTGTTTGCCTGGTCGGTGAACAATGTCGAAGTCGTACGTGCTGAGTACACCTAACCAGCGTGCCATCTGACCTTCTGGTTCCTTGAAATTGAGTAACCATCTTAGTGCATTGTGATCAGTACGAACAGTGAAATGACGACCATAGAGATAATGTCGAAAGTACTTTACGTAAGTTACATCAGCTAGCAACTCTCTTCGTGCCACGCAGTAATTTCTCTCTGCCTTGCTTAGGGCACGGCTTGCGTATGCAATAACCTTTTCCTGTCCCCCTTGCATTTGTGACAATACTGCTCCTATCCCGTATGCACTTGCATCTGTGTCCAGTAGGAAGTCACCGTGCGAACTTGGATATGCCAGGATAGGACTGTTCATAAGGTTCTGTTGTAGTTGACGGAAAGCCGTTTCACACTCCTCTGTCCACTTGAACTCTCTGTCATTCTCTGTTAGGTGATGTAATGGTCTTGCTATTCCTGCGAAACCGGTGATGAAGCGTCGGTAGTAACTTGCTAACCCGAGGAAACTTCTTACATCTGTCACTGTGGTTGGAACTGGCCAATTCTTTATAGCTTCAATCTTCTCCGGATCTGTAGCTACTCCGTCGGCAGAAATGATGTGGCCCAAGTACTTTACTTGTTCCTGGAAAAGATGACATTTCTTTGGTTTTAATTTCAACCCTGCTTTTCGCATTCGTTCAAAAACTTTTCTCAAATTTATGATCGCCCCGTCCAATGATTTGCTGCAACGATCACGTCATCAAGGTAGATCAGACAGAAGTCCCATTGATATCCCGCTAAGGTCATCTCCATGAGCCGTTCAAATGTGGAAGGTGCATTCGTCAAACCAAAAGCCATAACATTAAAATGATACAGGCCACTCCTCGTAATGAACGCGGTCTTCTCCTTGGCATCTTCAGCTAATTCGACCTGCCAATAACCACTTGCGAGATCTAAAGTAGAGAACCATTTGGCGCCGTGAAGTGAATCGATGGAATCGTCGATGCGGGGTAATGGATATGCGTCTTTTATACTAACACTGTTCAGGCGGCGATAGTCCACACAAAATCGTGTAGTACCATCCTTCTTAGTAACGAGGACGATGGGAGATGCCCAAGGACTAGTTGATCGCTCTATTATTCCTCGTTGTAACATGTCTTGAATCTGTGCGTCGGCTTCTTCTTGTTTGTGCATCGGTAGTCGTCTTGCTGGCTGTCTCAAAGGTGGCGTATTCCCAGTATTTATTGAATGTTTTACTCCTTTTGCTCTCCCCAGGTCTGCATCAGACTTTGCGAATATATCTAAATATTCCATAAGCAACGACTTTACCCGGCATTGGCTGGCTGGATCCATACCCTTGGTACTTCTTGTGTACAGCGACTCCAAATGCTCAGGTAATGTTACTTCGTTTTCCATTGGACTTACACTACAGATATTTGTTGAAACTTTTTCCTTTTTACCGGCTTCAAGGACCTCTTCAGTTTCATCAAAAACTAAGCATAGCAGCCATTGTCCCTTTATAAAGAACATGCGATGTCGCTTCCATATTCATGACTCTCAATGGACAGGACTCACGTTCTGTATCTACTAAAGTTCTCCCTATCAGCACATCGTTTTTCGGCTTTCCCCCTAAAGGTTCACATATGGCCCATTTACCCAAGATGCTGCATCCCACTTCAGGTCGACTAGCAACAATCATTTGTTGTCCTGGAGGAATGACGGTCGTCTCCGAAACTACAAGACGACAGCAAAACTGGTCTTCTTGCCCATGACATAGAATTTGTTGACCATTACATGTCAAACAGTTTCTATTTAGATGAATTTCACAGTCATTCTTCATTAGAAAGTCCATCCCCAGGATTCCATCTGGTTGGATGTCAGCTATTATGACTTGGCTAGTTGTTGGGTATGGAAGAATTCCAATGTCCATTTGGCAGATTCCGTGGATTCCCAGCGGTTTCTGATTAGCTGTCATCAACTCCATGGATGTTGTCTGCATTTCAGGTCGATTTTCAAGCGCTATGCTTTTATAGACATGATGTGATAAAATGGTAACACAAGCCCCTGTATCGATAAGAAATGAAATGTTTGTAATCCCGATTCGACCTGGAATATAGAGTCCGCTTCCTGGTGGTTCTAACCCTACTTTTCGTACAGCTTTGTTATCCTGTCCATGTTGTTGCTGACGGTTTTTATAAGTGAAACACGTTATTTCTGACGAATGGCTGTTTGCCATGATCTATTTCATGGGGCTCCTCTGGACCTACAACCGATCCTTGCCCCTTTGGGCCGGTTGTCTTGCGTTTTCCGAATTTCGTTGTGGCTGATAATTTCGACCCGCATTCTCTGGACAATTGTGGATCGTGTGCCCCCGTTTTCGACACCCATAACATTCGATGTTGGAATAACCACCTTTAAACCTCTCAACTTGCTCGCTTGTTTCATTCTTGTGTTCTGACATGTTTTTCATCTTTTCTTCCAGAGTTGCCAATCTGGTCATCAGTGCTTTGTTGTCAGGTGTGACGTCTACTCCCCGAACGAATTTTCGTGGATTACCAGTGTTGCCATGGTTACGCTGTGCTTCTACTTGTCTGTAACCCTCAATCTCCAGAGCGAGAGTAACTGCCTCCTGAAGATTATTCGGCTTGCTCTGGTATATCTGCATCCTCATATCCGAGTCTTCTATAGCATCGATGAAGTGCGTCTTTGCCAACCGCTCCAGATGAAGAGAATCCATGCCAGGATATGCGAGAGTCGCCAACTTCCTTACTGCCTGTCCCAGCTCACGTAAACTCTCTTTGCTCTTGCGCCGACGTCCCCTCAGTTCAGCTAGGTACAGCTCAGCTTGATCTCGCTCCCCAAATCTGGTCCCCAGGATCTTCACCAGACTGTCGAAGTCCTGTTGATCGGTAATGCTCAAGGTACATGCCAGCTGCCTTGCAGGGCCATGCAGATGTGTGAATAAGAAATCAGCCTTCTCCTGACTGTTCCATCTATTTATGCGGGATATGGCTTGGAAGACCTGTAAATATTCTTTCCAAGATGTGTCACCATTATATACTTCCGGTCTGATGTTGCGACGATTGGTGCCTTGTACGTGAGTTCCGTCGCCTAGCCCAAACTCACGTGGAAATGGTCTCTGAGCCGGAGGGCTTTCATCGCCTTCTTCCATCTGCTGTTGATGTGATGGATGAAATGACACTTCAGGATCTTCTGATTGGATGGACATGTCGGGATCTTGATCCATTTTTAATCAATATGTCAAAAGTTCAGCCAGTTTTAATGACAGTTAATTTCTTGTGACAACAAGTACTGTTGGAACAATACTAATCCCACCGCTCGTCACCAATATTGTAGCGGAAATTTCTTCTATGTCTCTCAACTAGTACTACTATATTTCGTAAACTCAAATGTCTAGGTATGCTGCCACCAGTACCACTCGGGGTGATACAATGTGTACTAGTTCGTATTTACTTATGCGAGACTCGAGCGAGAATAATTCATATATTGATTTCTGATTGTATTTGGCTCTGTCAGTAGTTCTTCATCTGGTGTTTTCTTCTTTATTCTCTGTATGGAGTTTTCTTCTTTCCAATTTACAACCAAATCTTCTTATAAATCTTCATATATCTTCTTCGGAGGTGTCGCTACCAATGGGGTACGTTATTCGTCTTGTCACCGGTTCTGGTACTGTCATATAGTCGTTAGGTCATCTACTAGGCTGATTTATTACTCCATGAATTGTTCAGCTTATTTCGCTGTCAGTGCTTTATCATTGATAGTTTATATGCGAAATAGCAATTATCGCTCTCCGCAACTTTGCAATAGACTATAGCTGAACATGCAATGATCAACGTCAACTCTGGTATAAAGTTCAACAGATAACAATAAACAGTTTATTCAAAGTATATACAACTTCTATATACCAGTTATAGTCTCTGCTATTTGCATAAATTCACTACATATATAGATTGCTGCACCAGCTGTTTTTAGAATTTATTAGTTTCTATGCCAAAAGTGACCAAAACGTAGTTTCTCAGGGTTGTTCACTGTTTATGACTGTTGCTCAGCGAAGTTAGCCTCAGCAGTTCAGCTCAAGGGTCGCTGTATGGCTCGCAGCTGCTCTCAGCAGAGTGCATTGAAATAACCTGGCTCCGCACAGCAAATGGGATTTCCCAGGTTAAGCACAGCAAATGGGATTTCCCAGGTTAAGCTCAGCAAAGGGGATTCGCCATGTTAAGCAGAGCAGGATTTTCTATATTGTGTACAGCTCTTCTTGCAGCGCTAAATCAGCTGAAAGTCTTGCTATTTATATATGTTGAATACTAACATCCATTCTTTTACTTTGGCGTCTATTGCGGTGTGCTAACTTGAATGTTTTTGTGAGGGCAAGGTAGAACTTTTTGTCCGACTCCGAGGCCATTACGAAGCTAGAATGCGCGATTCTGCTACTTATATAGATTTTTGACAAAGTAGGCGGAGTCTAAACTACTACGCGAAATACAGTAATTTGATTGGATGAGAGTCTCGTAGTAAAAGCTGTCAATCTTATTTTTATCAAGAATGGTCGAAGAAAATTATTTCGGGCAAATATTTTATACCCCATACCATTTTTCAGTTAATTATTTCTCCCATAATTACTTTAAGTTTACCAATGGAATTGTATACGAAATATCAGAAATAATTCGTATTTTCCGTAATAGCACAAATTATAACTTTAGACGAGGCTAATTTCTATATATAGCTCTCAAAACTCTGCCTAACTGATGTACAAGGGAGAAACAATATGGCCGAAAAGCATCGCTCGACGGATTTTTACTGGCCTAAAATTGACCGTGCCGAGAGAAGAGAGACGTTACGTAAACCATCTCTACCAGCATGGTAAGCCTGAGATGATTAACTATATCGAGCTATATTGTTCAGTTGATAACTATGTCCAAATTTACTTTTATGAGCAAGAATCTGTAACCTGTCACTGTCGCACATGTCTACGGCAAGTATTGGCGGCAAATTGAGTTGTCGAGAATTTTGATGAAGTTTGAAAATGTGCAGCGCTTAAAATACTTGATATCATATGCTGTTACTTGTACACAATAAAGATAAATATATTCTGCAACTACCCTGAGTTCGAGATTTGCATAAAATTACGTGAATTTAATAAACTTACGAATTTACTGCGCCTTGTCGAATACTTCCAAATACATCAAAGGTAAAATATGTTGCAGCCGACAAGGAGGCTCTGGACGGTCAAATTTATTGTTACGCTATGTGAGCGGGAGACTCACAGCTGAAAGTACAGAGGGTCTAGAGTATGGTATTTCGAAGATACCAAAAGACTTGAAAAACTATTCTATTGAATTTTCGCCACAATATTAACGAAGTTTATTAAATATTAATTAAAGGAGATCATCTTTGTTATTCATCAATTTCTTTGCTATTGAGAAACGCGTTAATTTATCCAGTGACGTGACCCAACTGAACATGTTTATTACTATGTATTGTATCTGTATTCGGGCCTATGGCCTTAAGTACAATAACCCAATCATTCATTCATTATCCAGTGAAACTTTCGAGTGGTATAAACGTTTCAGTAGTAAGCGGGTGACAAGTTCCGTGGCCTGAAGTAACTCGGCAAACACATTGTCAGGTCAACGAGGGAGGTTCGAAACAACCCGTCAACTTGACTGGATCGAGGAGGTGGGAAAGGAGGACCGGTACAGACCGCCAAAGCAGAGTAATACAATGAAACAATAAACATACATTTTAGCAAAGATATTAAGTATCGCGTAGCGTACACATTCTGAAAGAAAGATCCCTGATCTACAAGTTATACACTGCCTTCAAGAAAGATATGTATCCCGATCACAGTTTCAACTGGCTATCCCCCCCGTGGTCAGGCTCGTCGTCTGGTGGTCGTAGTATTGCCTGGTCACAGTAATATCCCCGACGCACGCCGCCACGTGGAACGAGTATTGCACTGAGAACTAATTTCCCATTTACACGTGGCAGCCTGGAATACCATCAAACAAATCGCCTGAGACGAGTCCGAAGTAATAGATGAAGATATCGGAAATAATCCGTATCAATATTTCATGGACACCAACCTGGACCAAAATGGTATGCGATGGAATCTAGATATATTTTCTGTTCAGTATCATTTGACAGAGAAACTTATGATCCCTTTTGAGCCTATTTGCATAACCGCTGGCGTAAAGGATCATGGCCAAATTGAAGATGGCGGCCACGTGGTGAACCAGAAAAGTGATGTTTTCGTCATTTTCTTTCAAAATTTCTGCTTTTTCGAGAAGAAAGGTCGTCAAAAACTATTTTATTTCCTATCACATTAATATTTACTAATTTATCATGCAGGTTTTGCGGAATCTGACCGAAAGATCGACCAAAAAATGCAGTTTTTGAAAATGACATCACCGTGATTTCATCAAAGCGGCCATCTTGGTTTTTTTTTTTACATTTTCTGGTAGAGCTTGATCGAATGGTATAGTGTGGTAAGTTTCAACTCCCTAGCTCAAGGGGTAAGAAAAATAATTGCGGCAACCCCCCCCCCCCCTCGCCCTTTCCCTCCCAGGCCTGAACAGGTCCCAAAAAGCCCAGTCAGATAGGGTTAATAAAATATGGCAATTTCCACATTGTGGACTCCCAAACTTTTTTTAACTTTATACATCTGCATCTGTGTGGTTCCTTGGTCGGCTTTTACTGGTATGCTGGTCAGAGGAACACAACTGATATTGCACTCTTCCACTCAAGCGATGAAACTAGATAGAGTTAATTAATTATCCGTGCATAGCACGCTTGCATGTTCGTGCCAAATAAAGAATTTCAATTGCCGTCGACTCGCGTGTGACAGACAACCGAAGTGGAAATGTTGATTGGCCACCATGCTATATATGGGACAGAGACACAAGCCTCGTTGAATGCAACAGCTAAACCCGACGATAATAGGTGGGAAAAGCCGTTGTGCTCGCGACGATGCTATACGTTAACAGTAGGTGAAACTTTTGTACGCTCATATGGCCTGACCACCGCAAGGATATGCACTTTTGTAGTTGTTTTTCCTACGAAGTAGGCTCTCATTTGCAAATGTCCGGTAATGAGTCAGTCAGTCCATCCGAATCCTTTCGTCGGCAAAATAAGGAGAACCGTTGATATTAGAACTTTGATTTTTGGCATGAACGTGCATTTGGGGACTGTTACCAGCAAGTTCTGAGCTGACCTACTTTTGATCACAATTTGACCTACTTAGGTGACCTAAAACATTACGCTTGGTCCCCGAAGTCATCTTCCTCACTCTACTTCGTAGGACCTGTGACGTTAGTCACACTACTCATGTGTGGAATACGCGCTTGTTATCGTTTAATTAATATCAACTGATATTGCAATTCAAAATATCTTTATAATTCTGGGAGTAAAGTTTCATGAGATGTTTCAAATAGCTCGGGCAATCACTTTGACAATGTTTTCATGACTCGCTTTGACCGCTTTTAGCTAATCCCGGAATGACGTGCCATTTCTACGAAGATCGAGACCGCTTCAAATGCAGGTTCAACATTTTACTCCTTTCTTAATATCTTAGTTACTTGATAGGCTATACAAACCACACCTTACCTGTCATTTTTCATGATATATCCTCCAATAATCCCATCGACTATGGGGGCCTTGAAACGGCCATATTGGTGCAGACTTCGGCACTAGTCTGGCCGTTCATCCATATGTGTCTGAAAAATGATGCGTTTCATTGACATGTTTGGATACTTGTTTACCTATCTTGTATCTGCCAGAGGAATGCTCGGAATGTGTGCTTTTGATTGAGCTTTATGATTTAATCAAGGCAATTTGTCGGTCGCTATATGTTTTTCGAGATGGGTACCTCCATAGTGGAACGAGTAAGGTACCACCCTTGTCAGATTATAAGTATAGTATACATACATGTAGTAGCGTTAGGATACAGATATACGACACGAAAGTGCAGCCCTTATCCGTGATTTGGGTGGGGGTTAGGTTGACTGCCAATAAGGGAGATGTCCGAATTGCGTGAAAACAGGCTTCAATTATTGAGTAAGGACCACAGGCGGCTTGGAGTCGAGAGTATATGCTGCAATATTGAGTATATATGTGTCTCTCTTGTATGCCGCCACATTGTACATATACGTGTCTCTCTTATGTGCCGCCATATTGTATATATATATATGTGTGTCTCTCTTATATGCCGCCATATTGTATATAAATGTGTCTCTCTTATATATGTAATATAGCGACATGTAGGCCCCTACTCTAGATTCGAGAGTATATGCCGCCATATTTTATGTATATCTCTCTCATATATACAATATAGCGGCATGTAATCTAGACACCAATCATCCTGTGGTATAGACCGTGCTTCTATCGATATTTTTATCCATTTTCCAGGCGAGAGTGGAATGATTGAGAGCGACTTTTGTCTTCCATTTTCAACATCCTGTTTCAACAAGATGAAGTCAGCCAGATTTTCTTTGCCTTTTATCGATTCACCGGCGTTATCGCTGGGATTCACGCATTTGGATATTGGAGGCAAAGACAACACCCGTATCAGCGTGCAGTATACTCACCCGGTAACTGTGACAAAAGAACGTTTCTCTCTTACGTTTCGAACATGGTTTAGGTGTGAATGCTATTCCGTGTCAGTGTCCTGGATGGCATGCGGAACTGTGAAAATTTAGATTTCTTATCCAAGACTTTATCTCCATAGTTGGCACTGCATAACCCAATTGATTATCAGTTGAAGAATCTAAAGAAATGAGAAAATACAATTGTATATACAGAGTATGTCGATATGTGAAATTGTGTGAAATTCCATGGCTTTTACCAGCAATCCGGACACTTTATTGACCTGATATCACCAGAGTAAAATGTTGTCTGAAAAATTTCGCCAAAGTGAAAATGGCCCTGTACGGTGATCAGAATGATTTATCTGGTTGTTTTATTCATTGCGGCTCAAATTGTTCTTGTACTTTACAGTGGATTTTGGTATGCTGGCCAGGATTTCCAACACATCAAAGGAAATTGCAGTTTTGCCGCCTGCAAGGCTAGTCTGGCAAGTGAGCGAGTGAATACAGTTTACGTCGCTTTCAACATCTTTTTCAGTTATATCACGACGGGGAAGTGAAGGGAGGGAGAGGGGCGGGGTACCTACTTGTAACAGAGTATATGTAACGCTGCCATTTTATAGTGCTGTCACACCGAAATATCATGCCAAAGGTAGACATGACACCCCACTTAGTCACATTATATTGACAACGATCGAATCAGTCCTATTCTCTTAATGCTGAGCGTAAACGAGGAAGCAACAAGTTCCATTTCTGAAGTCTTTGGTATGACCCGGCCTGGGTCGAACCCAGTACCTACCGCTCACGAGACGGACTCTCTAACCATTAGACCACCGCAATATTTCTCTGTACTAGGTTACCTCCCTTGATGGAGACTCGGCTCAAAACTTACATGTTCGGTCGGTGTGGAGGCTAAGAATGTCCGGTGGCTAAGAATGTTCGGTTCCTATCTTCGTACCCAGCTAGAACATTTATCTCCACTTTAGATGCAGTAAAAATGGATGTGAGCAGGGACACTAATAACCAGGACATCCTTAGCCACCACGCCGTCATTTTATTTTCACTTGTGATTAAATTTGTTAATTCAGTGTGTAGAAAAGATCGTGTATTATTGCATTGTATATCTCGGGTCTGAGTGATTATCCAGGGAGGTTGCAAATATAAGGTAAAACCAGTTCAGGCAGTAATTATTTCTGCTCAATTACACCTTTTAGGGCAAGTTTTTAACGTGTGAAAATGACATGCCTCTAAAAAATGAAAATCGGTTAAACTTCAGTTTTGTTGCGATTCGTCACTCTATATCATATTTAACATGATAGAATTATGAAATATGTAGTCTTCTACATTTCAATTGAGCACTATATTTTGTTTGGGGTGATAAAATTCCCACTTGTTTTCATATGTCGCGCGAATAATTTTCCAATTTTGCGTGAAACGAAACATAACGGTAGTTTTCGCGTTTACGAATTTGGAATGTGTCCAAGATATTCGTTTTTCTTGGATATCATTCGAAGATTATGACGAGTGTATACATATAGATTTCGGAGTATTTATAATTGAAAATATTATCGTATTTAATGATAGAACGAGGTAGATATTTCAGATTATTGAAAAATATGCGTTTTCGTCCAGGCTTTTGCTTTTGTTTGCCATAAAGCGCATGGAATTAATTCAGTTTTTCTCGTATAATGTTTTACTGTCGCCAGAAATATTGGTGGAAGAAATGGTTAGAAATCATGAAAATCAGCGATAAAATCGACCAAATCCACCTTTCCACCTTCCAGAAAGTGATGCCATCGGAGCAGCCAAAGTAGTTTGCTCTCATTTTCTGTTGGATCTTTCAAATCTTGCTTTCAGGCGACGTGTCAGTCATCATTTTAGTTTAACCGCACATTTATTGCAACCTGATTGACCGATGTTTTATATTCAGGAACATGTATAACATACATGTATCAACTCATTGTGAATTTTGTGCATGAAAATCACTAAAATTGGAAAAATGCAATCTGGCCACATCATCTAATCGTAGCCATCAAAATTCTCCCTCAATCAAAATAGAAGGATTATTCAAGAACGATCAGTGAGAAAACACCAACAGTCCAATTTATGTAAAAGACTTGTTAAGTCAGTTGAGATATTAGACAGTAGATAGCAAAACGAATGTTCCAGATCAGTAGATTATGTGGGTCAGACGAAAGGTCAATAGTAAGGTAAACTTGATGGAAATAGTTTCAAATAAAGATCAGCTATAATATTACAACTTAGAAACGAACAACGCAAACAGAGGTGAAAAGGCCAGTTGAGTCTACAAAAAAACACATAATAGGTTCGAATTGGCCCGATATGCAAGGGGTGGGAAAAATTGACGTCTGGCGACTAAAGAGCAACTATATGACTCTACAGGAAAGTATTCGTCGGTACCTAACATTCAGACCCGAGAATACGGTGGGTTCTCGGACGTAGCCTTAGTATCTCAGCCGCGCTTTTATTGCAGCTGTTCATGTGGAGACAATGAATTATCCACACGGCCCCTAGCACCGGCTTAAGCGGAATTGGATACGTTAGCTCAGGAGCTGTGATGACAGATCAGTTCAAACAACTGATCGAAACTAATTGGCTGTATTCAGTGCCATCTGTTATGCAAGCATATACAACTACCAATAATGTTTCTTCGTTTTGATTGATTATCTCTATTAAGTAGATTAACTTCGAATTTCGGATATATGAAGAACTGATGATTGCCCTGTGGAGATGCATGTTTACCCGCCCCAGCTGTATGGTCATTGCGCCGTATGCTAGGTATCTCATCGAGTGTATGATTTCTTAAGTCAGAGTAAGTAATGCCATCATGACGTTATAGGGAATTGTCGAAATGCTATGGGACTTTCGATGTGGAAATATTGCTATACAGGGTGAGTCAAAAGATATGTCCGCCTGTGTGTTTTTCTTCATTTATTCATGTAAAATATTCATTGTATATGGATATAACACATGGAAGGGTACTTCATCTCTCCACTATATTCATCCATGGTATGTTTTATTCATGGAAGAAAATATACATATATTGTATATATACCAATGGCGCCCACGAAAAGAAAGTGCATTCTCTCCACAATGCAGAACTGAGAGAACACGGCAGTTGGTGAAAAAAACCAGGAATGAGATTCATCAGCGTTTATCTATTTTCAGATATTTCTGTTACACATTTTTCCAATGCCAAGTAACAACTCTCGGAGAGAAAGTTTTCAAGTGCAACAGAGATACCAGAAAACAGCAAAGCATGTGAAGTGTCTCATTCCTGTGTCCGTTTTCATGCATTTCCACTTTATGTAGAGAATGCACTTTCTATCCATAAGCGTTATTGGTATATACACATTATCAGTATACTTTGGTCCATAAATAAAACATACAATGGGTGGATATAGCACAGCGAGGGGGTACCATTCCTTGTGTTATATTTATATACATAATAAATTATATCTTCAGATGAATAAATTAGCAAAACCACAGGTGGACAATATTTTTGACTCACCCTATATTACAATACGCATCAGCTTGTCAGGGCCATCACTTGTCAGAAACGAGTAAATACCACTGAAAAAAACTCGTACATCGGTAAGACATGCCACTTGTCAAGCTATAACTGAGGGAGCTATGGAGCAAGAACATGAGAGTAGGCCAATATATATGAAATAATATATACAAATCAAAATAAAAAAGTGTAAGAAATGATAAAACGGAAAACAAAAATGAACACGTGGATTAAAGCGATATGCAAGATATGTGGGGAAATTGGCGACGTCGGGCGACTAAAAAGCAACCATATGACTCTGCATGAAAGCTTCACTGGATACCCTGGATGGCCGACTGATAGGATTGAATCAAACAAATAAGTCGACAGACACTTGGTGCATATCATTTGGCATTGCTTGAAAGATTGTCGAAGCCATTCCCCAATCAAGAGAGACTGTAATATACTCCCACTGTGGAAGAGGTACTTCCAGCATTATAGTTTCAACTGACAGAGCCAAGAATAACAGCGCGAACACAAATCATAATAGCTGAGTATCAATATATGGCTGTTCTCAACTGGTTTTACTCTACTAGTAACTACTTCATGTTCCTTTCCTAGAGCAGACTCAGAAAGTTTGTTTTCCGAGTAATAGAGAGGAAATCGGTGGGTCAATGTCATCCACTCTCGCGAAGATGCATAGACAATCGATGAAGCAAGATCTATTGTGGATAATTCTTCTGAAAATCTACCATGTTTTTCATTTGATTGATTAGAGATCTGTGAGATATGTCGTGCTTTTGAGTAAGGGTATAATGTTGGATATTGGAGGATGCTAGAGAGATAGCTTTCTAAAATAGAACATAGACTCACAGGTTCAACTCAACATGGAAACATAGCTTTTTTATTCTTACATCCTACATTGTCTGTCTCTGTATGTAACGTATATACTAAATGCCCTGTTGTTCCCAACTTATAAAGTACAGACATGAAATGTTGGTGTCTGAATGCATGAAGGATCTAGTGACATGTATTTATGCATACCATATAGGTAGGATATGACATTACTTTTGCATAGATTTCAACCTTAGTGACACTTTGCGGAGGCATGGTAACCGCTAAACCTTACAGTTACAGACATCCTGACGTTGTTTGAAATCATCAAAGTTCTTATCAAACAGGTCCCTCGGATAGAATTAGATAGCTAACCTTACATATCATGTATGTTAAACCCTGGATGAATCCTCGTGATTTTATTATGGTTTAATGGCATTTTTATTATGCTGCACTATTCCATGATGAACAATGATCTTGACTCGAAAGATTATATCCATCTGGCGCAGAACCCTCATTTCCTATCTACTTTTATGATAACTACCACCCCTGCTCATAATGCCCACCTGCTCTGCATTTAATGTCGTTCCCATATATATCATGATATTTCGCGATTCCGAAAATGTGTCAAAAGAACCGTATAGCAGAAATGTAGCCTCTTTGAATCAGCTCATAATGGTGATTTATTGTATGAATGGTGGCCATTTTGTTTCCCCAATTTCGATGTTTTCCTGCAACACTGTTCACTAAGACTTCTGATATGTTAAACCTGAAATTTCTTTGAGTACAATACTATCGAGATGCCTTATACTGGAATTAGTGACAGGTCCCCCCGTATTATTTTAGTAGGGCATTCAACTGATCTAAATATAGGTGAAAATGAATGTATATTATGAAACTATTATTACATTATGATGACGTCATGTCTCGAAACCCTGTCAAGTTTTTTATGTTGATAGGCCACCGCTGCAGCTTTCCATCCATATACAATTTGTTACAGTAGTCGTAGATTAGACGATTTTAAGAAGACGAAATGTATCACAACCCCCAAATCCAACGTGATTCTATATGTTATTGAGGTTACCTATCTTTGGGATGTCAAAATTCTTTGCCGATAAGCTTCTTCACAATGACTTAAAATGACCCCAGTATGATAAGATATGATGCCAGAAATTGTTGGTCTATAATTCTGTTCCATTCCGGAAATAGTCAAATAGATTTGTGGCGGTCCTGTTTTCCCCTACCCCGGGAACGATATGGGTAATTATGACGTCATTGTGACGTCGAAAATTATTTAGCATTGTTGCATTTTTTTTTTCATTCTCTAGTCATTTTACGTTTTGATTTAATTAGTTAAGCATAAATAATCACATTTTCCCCTACCCCCATATATTTTCACCAAATTAGCATCACCGCCACTCGCGGCAAAATCGCTGCAGCTGCTTTATGTCCACACGGCCTGCCACCACTGGGATGACTCGCATAGCCCACACTTCCAATCTGAAAAGTCAGAAATTGGTCAGCTCGAGGTGCAAACGGGACGACCATTTTGGTGCATGAGCACCCGGCCTAAAGGCTCACATCCAGACATATTTTTGTCTCCAGACTCAGCTATTGTATGCATTGTCTCGTGATTCTTACATGGAGTACGAACCTAGAAAAAATGATGTTTTTCAAAAGCGTATTCTTTGCGCACAGCCGCAGCTGCAGCTTCGCGCAGGCCTGGGGTGCACATATTAGGTCCATTTTGGCGCAGTGGACAAGGTTTAACCAACTCACGGACATTTCCGCTAAAGGGTGTGGTGTCTTGTTTTCTTTGCCTCGCGATGTAGGACACGATGGAAGGGGTCTCGTTGTGAGGCCTGGTTGTGACTTTTTTGAAAAGTTACCGTGCGCATGGGCACTGGACAAGTAGCGCTGGGGTGGATATTTGGGGTCTGGGCGGTTCACTATTGGTCCGATTGGGTCGAGTTTTCGCAGAATAGAGTCATACGTCGGATTTTACAGGTTAGTTTTCCTATGTATTCTTGCATTTACCATGTTTCCACATGTTAAGGTGTTTACTCCATCAGACGTCCATGATGCTCATCCATTAACATCAGATGAGTTGTTTGAGCTGACATGTCATCACAGCTCCCGAGCTGAAGCCGGTGCTAGGGGCCGTGTGTATACTTCATAGTCTCCACATGAACACCTGCAATAAAAGCTACGTCCGAGATTTCTCCGTATTGTCAGGTCCTGTAGAGTCATTGGTTGCTTTTTAGTCACCAGACGTCGTCAATTTCCCACCTCTTGCATATCGCTCCAATAGAAATGAGAATGTTGCTGTTGTTGAGTGTAGTCTCTCAATTTCGGGGAAGTAAAACTCAAGCGAATTAATCCAGTTTTGCAGTCCAGAAAGCAGAAACTGTCAGTGTTAATTTTTCGGGGATATGACATGTCAATCCACGCTGGAAGAGGCCCGTTCAATCAGAAGTTGCCATTTCGGAAAGTTAAATTTTCGACCATGTTCGCTCTGATGCGTTTCTCCTAAGCGTCTTCGGGCAGTCCAGGATACTGGAGCTGGAAGGCAGGGAAGGGAGATGGAAGGGCTCCTCGACACTAGGATCAATCTCCATCGACTCTTCAATTCGGGTCTGTGGGTCAACCTCCATGGGTTCTTCCATTCGAGGATGCATTTCCATGGGAAATGACATATCCGGTCTCGAGAATGGCGAGCGTGATCCGTGTATGACACTTTGGTGACGTCTTAATTGACTGGGATGTACACGTGAACATCGTGGTAGAGTGTCTGCTGAATGGAAAGTAAACTGTGCAAGTCTTTAGGATAAGCTTGCCTTTAAGGACAGTAACGACAGCCAACGCCTAGCTAAATGCTTCAACGCCCTGGCGAAATAGCTCAGAAGCTCTGATTTTCTAGATATTCCACGGAATTGCCACTAATTCATCAAAATGCAGTGACGCCCGTTGTTACGTCATAACGCCTTAGCATTCGTCCCAACGCCTTAACACCATACCTCAACGCATTAACCCTAATGGCCGCAGGGGCTTTTATATACTACTCACATACATGTATATGACCGGGTCAGGCATGGTAAACATCCCATCATATCTGATTACCGCAGTCAGTTGCACACATATGGGCAATATATGCTATAGTCCTTGGGTTGTATACTATTTCCCGGTAGAGCTTGAACCCGAGATACTGTGTCAGTGCTCTAGCCTTAGTGGTAGAGAAAATGTATAGGGTGGGGGCACTTTGGCCCCCCCCCCCTCAGGCTGCGATACACCCCAAATCGCCCAGGCCAGATAGGGTTAACCAGTAATGGAAATAAATAATGTTTCAGCATTATCTCTATAAAACGTGTAAGATGAAATTCCTGATAACTTCTGTACTCATCATGGTGATTTCATTTTAAATACAAGATTGAGCTTCGACATTAGTCAATATCATTGCAGCTGTTACCTTGTGAATAACCCGAAGCCTGATCCTACCCTAGATATAGAGAGCAGTCGTGCTAATAAATACGGAGCCTCTAGCATTGGCTAGAAAGGTACAAAGCTTCCAAAGCCGATGCCGATTGTTTACCGCTTCAAAGAGATTGCCAGTAATACTTAAAACGTATAAAGGCACAAACAGATGTTAAAATGTCAACGAGTATAAATCCACAAAATCGACATATGAAAACAAAATCACCTTCAACAGGTTAGGGTCAACCCTCACAGTAAGGCTCTGTATATCAATATTCGATATTATCAGCATCGTATATGCAGCTTTTATGGGAAATCGCTATATAGCTGAAATATTGCTGAACGCGACGTTAAGCCGTAAATCGCTCTC
>JAVTVY010037908.1:0-16285 GCA_036873755.1 Hanleya hanleyi | reverse complement strand
TTTCGATAAAGTTATTCAGTAGTTGAAAGCAACTATGGTGAACGTGTTTCTGTGACCTCATTTTTTAATATCACGGGCATTGAAATCACACTTCTGACATTCTCTGAAAAACGTAACAGCACCTGCACTTGGCTCCAGTGCCTGAGATGACGCCAGAAAACGCGCACTGGCATTCCGAGCGTGATGCTTTGCAACGTCATACTCGATCTTAGAACTTTTATCGCACTGTGACGGCTTCTAATGTGACGTCATGGATACCTGATCACGTTATCCGACGTCATCTCAGTCATTTCCCATTTTCATGTTGTTCACTAGACCGAATTGAAGAATCTGACAATATTGATCCCTATATGAAATACAAGATTTCAATACTTGAAAATCTTTTGGCAAATGTTGCAAGTGATCATGCTGTTCAGTTTACCCGAACAACTAAAATCACGCTACTACCTCTTTAACATGAATTCTCGGGAACTACTTCATGGATCTTTCTCAAATTTGGTACACTGGTTCCCCTTGGGGTCTAGTTGTGCAAGATACCTTTTCTGGTCCTATTCGAAAATCCAATATGGCCACCAGGCAGCCATCTTGGATTTCCCCATGAAACCTTGTTATCACGATTTCTCAGGAACTACTGCATGGATCTTTCTCAAATTTGGTACACAGGTTCCTCTTGGGGTCTAGTTGTGCAAGATACCTTTTCCGGTCCGATTCGAAAATCCAATATGGCCACAAGACAGCCATCTTGGATTTCCCCATGAAACATTGTTATCATGAATTCTCAGGAACTACTTCATGGATCTTTCTCAAATTTGGTACTCCGGTTCCCCTTGGAGTCTAGTTGTGCAAGATACCTTTTCTGGTCCGATTCGAAAATCCAATATGGTCACAAGGCGGCCATCGTGAATTTATCCATGAAACCTTGTTATCGCGATTTGATCTTTCTCAAATTTGTTACACAGGTCCCTTGTGGTCCAGTTGTGCAAGAAACCTTTTTTGGTCTGATTCGAAAATCCAATATGACCATCAAGCGGCCATTTTGAATTTCCCCGTGAAATTTTGTTATCGTGAATTCTCAGGAGCTACTGCGTGGATGCTAGTCAAATTTGGTACACAGGTTCCCCTTGTGGTCTACCTGTGCAAGATACCTTTCCTGGTCCGATTCCAAAATCCAATATGGCCACCAGGTGGCCATCTTAGATTTCCCAATGAAACATTGTTATTGCGATTTCTCAGGAACTACTTCATGGATCTTTCTCAAATTTGGTACACCGGTTCCCCTTGATGTCTAGTTGTGCAAGATGTCTTTTCTCTTCCGATTCGAAAATCCAATATGGCCACCAGGCAGCCATCTTGGATTTCCCCATGAAACTTTATCGTGATTTCTCCAGAAGTACTGCGTGGATCTTTCTCAAATTTGGTACACAGGTTCCCCTTGGGGACTAGTTGTGGAAGATACCTTTTTCGGTCCGATTTGAAAATGTAATATGCCCACCAGATGGCCATTTTGCATTTCCCCATGAAACTTTATCGTGGTTTGTCAGGAAGTACTGCATGGATGTTTCTCAAATTTGGTACACAGGTTCCCCATGTGGTCCAGTTGCGCAAGATACCTTTCTTGGTCTGATTCGGAAATCCAATATGGCCACCAGGTGGCCATCTTCAATTTCCCCTTGAAACATTGTTATCGTGAATTCTCAGGAAATACTTCAAGGATTTTTCTGAAATTTGGTACACATGTCCCACATGGAGCCTAGTTATGCAAGATACATTTTTTCGTCTGATTCGAAAATCCAAGTTACGCTTCAAATTAATACGGTATTCCCGAGTTGTGACGTTGCATCACAAGAGTAGGCAGATCAAATGGTGGGACATATTCTATATATTGACTATAGAGAATATCCATACCTTCACTTTCCATATCAAGGAGTTCAAATGATTCCGAATTAAAATGTATTTCTTCAAATTTTAAATCAGTTTACTTTAGTCCATGCCATTGCAAGTGAACTGCCCCATCATTTCCTCTGCCGACGGGTCGGCTACACGAAGGGACGTCACTCTTGTGACACAACCTCACAACTCGACAACTGTAGACTACTGCGTGTTTCGATCCAAGAGAGATAATCAGGATTCAGACACTAAAGTTTCAACATTACTGCGCATACCGGATCCCTTCAGAATTAAGTTTTGTACCATCTTACCATCAAACATAACAGAAATAGCATTCGTTCCTCATTATAAAATCTTAAGTATGTTTCATAGCTCATGCGAAAGTGTCAAAGAGATTTGTCTTCGCTTCAATTCGAAATGCTGCAAACAAAATTGCAAATCATTCATTTGTTCTTAGTAACAATGGACAAAAAGATCCTCTTGTCATTAGCTTACAATTATCGGACAATGGTGGGCGCCAAGATCCTTCAGGATCTCTCGTTTATTTGGGCCGTGTGTATTCCAACATCTACACCAACACGTGCAAATCTCCACTGGCAAACATTTCCCGTATGTAGTGTATTTTAACCAATGAAAACCATTCTTACAAATAAGGTTTTGGAGAATATCTTTGGCACCGGGACAATTTGCGCGAATATTTGTGAGGGTTATTTTGATTGGTTCAAACAGACTACATAGCGGAAACGTTTTACCAGTGGACACGTGTTGATGTTGAGGTTTGAACATACGCGGCAGCAATAAAAAAATCTGACTGGACGGTCACAACCGGTAACGATTTCCCTTAAACCGGAAACGTTTAAAAGTCTCGAATATTACTACTGGAAACGTTTGCCTTTTCACAGGAAACGTCGAAAGTATTAGACGTTACAACACCAAACGTTTGCTTTTGGACAGGAAAGGTCTTCCAAATGTCAATTCATGACATCTGATTAAATTTAAATTTATTAAACGTTTGGATTTATGGCGCGAACGGCCCTTCTTGAAAGGTACCGACATAATGAAGTTGAACATACCAAAGAAAGGCAGTCCTAGGATAAAAGTAACTCCGAAAATGGAAGCCGAAATATAGAATATTATATCACAATGACTTCCATTTTCGGAGTTACTTTTATCGAAGTTTATGTGAAATTGATCTGTGGGAACAATGAAAGGTAGTCCTATAATGAGGGAAGTTGCACACGTTACGCTAACCATGTGTTACCCAATTAATTTCCGTCCAATTAGACACTACAGTAGGTGCTCATCCAACCTTGACTCAAACAAAATAGCTGAATTTTGCTCTTTATCTTGATACATAATTCCTCCAATACGTCAGTTTGGGATTCCAGATGAACACCATGACCACCATGTTAATTTAACCAGCATAAAGAAAGCAATATGATACCTTCTTTAACATGGTATTGTTGGTGTTGCGTTGAAACTGCAAACTGACCTGTTGAGATTTCGATGGAAAAAGGGGCCTAAATACCCACAGGGGATTGAGGTCAGTTTGTACAGAACATACATGTACCTAGGGGTAAATAAGAGAGATTATACCTAGGGGTAAATAGAGATTGATTTAGTGTTATGAGTGAGAAGGGCTGGACATCAAGGTTGATGATGGTTATGTCACAAGTTTGGCTAAGACAAGACATGTATTACACTTTCTGGATATCCCACAGGTTGACTGGTGGAGTACAAGATAGGAAAAGATTATAAGATATGTTACAGCTTGCTCTTGTGAGAAAAGCAAACAGTGGCCTGCAAAGGTGATAATGAGACAATGGTGGCCAGGTTGGCTGCTATGGTAGAGCATCTCTCACATATACACCTAACCAGCTAAACTGTATAATTTTCTCAGCCGAGTCCAAGCTTTGGTAAAGTGACGATACCAGTCTACCATACTTTAGAGCGTATTAATCTCATATTTTGTGGGAAAACAATGAACAGAGTAATATTTAATGCAGATAAGGGATCAAATATATGCCAAGTGACTATTAGTGACTAAATATAGACATACAAAAGCCTTTCAACCACTAAGGATCCCCAAAACTCATCTCTGTGGAACTACTTTCATGCAGCGTAAGGCTATCCCGTGAGTCGGTTTGCACTTTTGTCCATTTCCCTACAGCATTCTAAAGAGCCTCTGGCTTACGCCAGATCTAAAAAAATATTGATAAAAATCCTTTAACAGAGTGTGTACCTAATAGAATAATAAAAATAATTGGAACTGCGACCAGGGGCTACCAAGGATCAGGTCTACACAGGGCCTAGTGTCCTGGCCGCCAAACCGTTCAGCTAATCGACAGTATTTGGCATTCAGTGCAACAGACTATAGCCTTTACAAGATACAGTGCTTCGGATTTAAGAAGCGCGAGAGCGAAAGCGCTCAATCGCGCGCCTGAATCAAAATTTAGAGGCTCTTTTTTTCGCGCTTCTTGAATTTATCGTATGGAATAATCTTTATTTACCTCTAATAACTTTTCATGAAAACGCAAGACGTTTCGATCACGAAAATCCGGAACTGTGCGAGCTCTTCTGGCAAAGGAGTTAAACTTGGTTCGGATTTAACCGAGGACCGAAACGTCCTCGCTTATAATTGGTTAAATTTCTACAGCTGTGTGTAAATACTGACCAATCACAGCGGCGGATACAGCTATGTGTGGATGTGTCGACGGACATATTGTTGTTGGCGCGCTCGTCTGATTTTGGGATTTGTTTGATTGATTGTGGCCGCGAATACGCGAAATGGCTACAAAACTTCCACCAACAGTTAGACTAGAAACATTTAATAGGCGGAACACGGGTGGTGTTCTGTCGTATACGACCGAAAACGGCATAGTACCGTAACAGAAGTTTGGCGCAAACTGCGCAAAACATTGACAAAATTCTCAAAGATCGCAGAATCCGAGGAAAGGCACAGAAAGAATTAAAGGGATAACAATGAAACACATCAGGGATAACTGGTTTCGCTTACGTTTATTATCAACATTTCATACATAATTGTCAGATAATATTGATGTCGCATTTCATAATGTAAAAGAAGTTTGAAAATAATACTAATACTTTTCTTGCAAGAAGAATCATAAAATGGGAATTACTAGTTACATCCCCATTCTCGAAAATAGCTCTTCTAAAAGTTTTTAGAAGGTTTTTTTTTAGAGGAGTGATCGCTCTTCTTGACAAAATTAGAAGAGCGATTTTGAGCTCTTCTGGATTTTTCAAATCCGAAGCACTGAAGATATCTTGGCAGCCTTATAATCTGTACAAGGTTCAAGAGAATAAATCCGTGTCTTCATATTCCGACAATTTTGATTGGTCGATGGCTGCCATCTTGTTCCATACAGAAGCTTTCTAAATAGAATTTAAGAGACCTCGAACCATTAGACCTCTGTACGAAGTTTCGCATCAATCGGTTTAGCGGTTTCAGAGGAGATAATCTTAGAAGGTTTGGCGTTAAATCCAATATGGCTGCCAAACCAATCAAAAATATTTGCTTTCAGTGCAACAGACCATGACCTTCCTGCTATATCGCAGTAACGTAAAACTCTGTATCTATAAGGGTTAGAGAATAAGCCGTTGCAAAATTGGTAAAGTTTTTCAGAAAATTCAAGATGGCAGCCAAACCACGTGACCTAGCAGTAAAATTTTTGCATATTCATGATCGCCATATGGCCCACACAATTCACCTCAGCAATCAGCAATTGCCGAGGTAAATGCTGTGGCATAATCAGTTCACCTCAGCAATATTTAACATGGTGTTAAATAGGAATTATTTTAATATGACATTATTTTTGCCGAGGTGATTTTTCTGAATTGTGTGGGCATCATATAACATATATTTCATAATTTTTCTCGTCAAAATCCGTTACTTGAAAATATGACCATTTTGATTGGTCGATGGCGGCCATCTTTTTTAATGGATGAACTTTTTAAATCTAAGAATGAGAGAACTCAATCAGACCAGGCATCTGACCAATCAGAGTCAACTAAGTATATGCATTTGATCTCATCCACCGGAACATATCCTGTAAGGTTGGGTTTAATCCACCTCATCATTCATGAGATATCTTTGACACAAAATCATGTGCAATAATAATAATAAGAATCCGAACGATTTCAATAGGGGACCACCGCCCCTCCCCCTCCCCTCCCGTCCCTTCCCCGTCGTGATATAGCTGAAAAAATGTTGAAAGCGACGTTAAACCCTATTCACTCACTCACTCAATAGGGGACCATGGTCCTTCGGACCGGGTCCCCTAATAATAATAATAAGCTTTATTTCAAGAGAGTGGTACAATACTCAGTCAGCTGCAGGCTGATTTTCCCTGAGGCCCTCACACACACATGCACAAAATCAGCATCAATAGACAAGAATATTGAGAGACATATATACTGTAAAAGAAAAAAATAGTACTGATCAAACATTTTTCATATATTGAGTTCTAAATCTCTGCACTGAGGAAACACTGAATAAACTAGTTCCCCATTGTTATAGCTGGTTTCCAGCTTTCATTAAGTTTGGTCATAATGGTAAAACAGGAATGTTTGGGGCGAAAACCAGACTGTTTTTTTATAAGAAGATCATGGGATGAAATATAAGTGTATATAACCAGTCAGAAACATGTCGTTCCAGTATTTTGGATAGGACAGGTAATATGGATATTGGTCTGTAATTTTCGACCTTGTTTATAGACCCTGACTTGTGGAGAGGGTAAACTTTGGCTTCTTTCCATTGTTCAGGGAAAATGCCTGTTTTTTCTCTGGTTGCGGATTCTTGTTATAGATGGAGTTATTAGGTCTGCATTTATCTTCAGAAATTTAGGACTAATTCCATCCAGGCCCGTACTTTTGGATGGGTCTAATTCATTAAGGTAGTTAAATACAAATGATTCAGTCACAGGTGGAATTGAGAAGGTATTACCAGGGGGAAGTTTTTGAGAAACATAGCTCCTGAAGTTTGTTAAGAGTTGAACCAGGGGCATATGGTATATGAAATTGTTCGAATAGTATTTCTCCACCATCCAGTGACATATTTCACCATCCATTTTAATTAGCCACATTCTTAGGAGCCTGTGAAAGATCAACAGTTGGTTTGGGATAATTTTTTACTATTTTTTGCTTGTGTGGTGTATCCTCACTCTGAAAGGCTGTTTACTCTTCGCGCATGTAAATCATAAACCTATTGTAACCTCACTCTGAAAGCCAGCTTATTCCTCACATGTGTAACTGATATAAACATAGTGTAACCTCGCCCCAAAAGCCTGTTCATTCCCCACACATGTAACTCATCAACCTAGTTTAACCTCACATGTGTAACTCATTTAGTTTAACCTCTCCCTGAAAGCCTGTGTATTCCTCACACATGTAATTCATAAACCTATTTTAACATCATCCTGAAAGCCTGTTATTCCTCACACATGTAACTCATAAACTTAGTTTAACCTTGCCCTGAAAGCCTATTCATTCCTCCCATGTGTGAATCGTAAACTTAGTTTAACCTCACATGTGTAACTCATATAAACCTAGTTTAACCTCACTCTGAAAGCCTGTTTATTCCTCACACAGGTAACTCATAAACCTAGTTCAACCTCAACTTGAAAGTCTGTTTAGTTCTCGCACATTTAACTCAAAAACCTAGTTTAACCCCACCCTGAAAGCCTGTTTCTTCCTCACACATGTAACTCATAAACAAAGTGTAGCCTCATCTCAAAGTTTGCTCCTCACACATGTAACTCATAAACCTAGTGTTTACAACCTTACCCCTAAAGCCTGTTTATTCCCCACAAGTGTAACTCGTAAAAATAGTGTAACCTCATCCCCATAGCATGTTTGTTTTTCGTGCTGAAACTCTGAAAGCCTGTGTTTTCTCACACCTGTACATGTAACTCATAAACCTAGTGTAGTCTCACTCTGAAAGCCTGTTTATTCCTCCTGCATTTCACGTATGTAAAACTATTATAACCTCACCCCAAAAGCATGTTTGTTCCTCATGCGTGCCAAGTTTTATGGTTGTGAGATAGAGTGCCAATGTCATTATCAGCAAAAGCATTGTGGATGGAATATTTTGCAGACTATGTTTTGCCCATTATCAACCTCGCATTGATTCCTTCAGATTATTTTGCCATACAAAGGCAAGCAGGCCTCGAATTTCACCTCAATTTTCTGCCAGCCCATCGGGCTGGCTGAACCCAAGATCTACCAGCCCTGGTCAGTTTTTACCAGCCAGTTTATTTATAATAAATATTGTAATGTAAATTTGCTGTTGTTGTTGTTCCGTAGTTCCCATGCCCCAGGTACATGGCATAACCTTAGCATTTTTAGCTCGCCGTATACGAAGTAGGCGAGGTATTGGGAGAGAGAGGGGGAAAGTGGCGGTGTCTGTGTTGGTGTCGGTGTCCGGTTAAGTTTTTATGTTTAGCACAACGTTAGACTCAAGCTGGAAGGTTAATGTTTAGGCTGGACTTTTGACTTAATTTTGACTTCTTTTGGACTCTGAAAGTTTTCCGGGTTAATGTTTTCTGTTTAGGCTGGACTTAGAATACGGTAAGTTCCCTAAGTATTCGTGACCGGAAGTGAATATCGCAGTCGTGAAAAACTGACCACTTCCGAATAGTTTGTGCAGGTCAGTTCAGAAAAACGGACGTTTTCGTAAATTAGAGTCCCTTTGTTAAATGCTCATACCGTTGGACATTGAAAGGTCACAATACTTTTGTGTGTAGAATGAAGCTCAATATACTTCGTCGAAGTTCAGTGGTACGAAAACGTGTGGTCGAGGGGAAACACGGAAGCAAAACCTGGGAAATGTTTGCCGTGCATTTAGATTTGTCAGGCAATATTTCGCCATTCATCAAAGGATAAATAAAGTACTGATTGAGGTAGAAGGAGATCTACATGTAGCATATTTCCCATTATATTCATTATTTAAATCGTGGAGCTAGAATGATTTAAATCCACTGCAAAGTATAAATCATCTATAGAAAAATCAGGTTTCCCCGTCGGTTCTCAGTCATGCTTTCATCGGACATCCGGTCAATTTAAAATCACAAATTCGCGTATATCATTGTATTAGTACATACGGGAGCATATTCTGTCATTTTGACATTCTGATTCTTTATTTTCTCTTCAGGACATGCTTGAAACCTTGCAGAATTTTTGTCACGGCCGAGAAGACTAGGCTCAACTATCGCGGTGACGCCAATTGATGATGTTTACGGGAAAATATATAATCGGTCTAATGAAGAAACACAGATTACGTCATTTTCAGATTGAGAATCAAACCTAATAATTTGTTGATTGCTCTTAATAGGGAAATCTTGTGGAAGGGCTTTTCAAACTGTTTATGTCAATAAAACGAACAGCAAATTAATCAAGCGCCCGACATTATTTGGAGGTCCATATCATGGCCAAGTCGGCTAACACCCATATCAGGGCCAACTCGTCTGGGATGATATACAATCTTCCCAGCTGGAACGAGCTCATCCCGACCTGTATAGCGGCTAAACGAAAAACATGAATTGCTTGCCCTTTCTAACAATTCACTGTATCCCTTCGATCCTTGATTAACAGATGTATGAAAATACTTTCATAGAATTGGGTGGGGTCTGTAGAATGAAAGTTTCAACATGCCACGTGTTGGTTGTACATTTTCCCGCCATACGGACTTGCAATAACATCATGTGATCAATACTTGGATAGCATAGCACGTGGGCCAAACTTGCGCTTGTACACGGTTCCCGCTTCATAACATATTCAGCTAACACAACCTCAATATATTATGCCTTCGTAACAGTAAGATCATGTCTCTCACGAAAATAAAAAACTGACTTGAATTCATCCGGAATATCAATAATGAGCGTAAACTTAACGGGTTGCATATCATTATTGCGGATTTTGAATGTCTTTCCACCGTTATGCAGTCTGTAATACGTTACGCATCTGGTTGTCTTTTACACTGTTTTGGCATCTCCAAAATAGGGAGTTTACACCCGATATGAACCATCATCTGGAAAAGAAAGATGACAAATTTCTACTATTTCTAAGTTCGGTGGAATAATTATTTATCACAGTTTGCTTGCTCCTGAAAAGTTGAATACAAGAGCGCAAACTTTTTTTGGTATATGCATCACCGCAAATTCTACGGCCGTAAAATATTCTGAATCGCCGCGTTCGTTGGAAATGATACGTTTCTAAATTATTTTTGTCTGAACAGTACAAAAATATGTTTTCATTATCATAGCTGGGAATCTCAACATTCGTGTCAAATGGAAGAAAAATCCGAAGTCGGAACCAAACAGGTGCGTTTCTGGTTTTTGGGTGAGGCGCACATGGCATACAGTCGCCAAAATGAATGCAACTATATCCCGACCGTGTGCGGTTGTATTTCATTTAGATTGTGTACCTCTCAGGACTCGGGGATAATAGTTCAGTTGGAATATATTTTGTAAGACCGAATGAAACGCAACTTCTTCAGTTCTTCATTTTGATATTTTCAGTATAATATCGAACGTATGCTCTCTTCAATCGGCAATGTTTAATATCGCACGTAAACCGGCAATATTCTCAATTTAATGACCATGAAAAATCGCGGTTCAAGCATTGGATACATTTCGTTTGAGACATAATGAAAATCAACTTAGTTGTTACAATTGGTTCTGTTCAAAGTGCTCAAAAAGTTTGCAAGGTTTATCAAATACTAATTCTAAGGAAACTCGTTAATCTGGAAGTTTTTTCATCGCACAACTACATAAGCCCACAATATTATCAATCTTGCGACCACGATAAATGGGGGATTTTCGAATAGTTAGGACCGCGGTTTCTCGCGAATGGGCCGTTTTCGATTACTTAGGGAACAGTGTCACGTGACTTGTCGAAAAATGCCCGTTTTCGAATTTACTTAGGATCGCGAATACTTAGGGAACTTACCGTACTTCTTTTGGACTCTGAAAGTTTTCTGGGTTAATGTTTTCTGTTTAGGCTGGATTTAGAATAATTTTGACTTCTTTTGGACTCTGAAAGTTTTCTGGGTTAATGTTTTCTGTTTAGGCTGGATTTAGAATAATTTTGACTTCTTTTGGACTCTGAAAGTTTTCTGGGTTAATGTTTTCTGCTTAGGCTGGACTTTTATAATTAGGAAGTTTTATAATATAGTTCATCTTCAATCCAACTTCAACATCACTGACAAAGAAGTCAAATTTTTGTAACAATATGTATTGTCATTGCCAGTGATGTGCAACCTGAAGGGCTCGATCTTTATGCGAAGCTTCATGTTATTGACAAAACCCAAAACGGCGAGCTGCCGGGTTACACATAACCCTTGTTGTCAAATGCTAGCCACTCGCGATTGCTTTGCCATTGTGACCGAAATTTCATTGTTGGTTGATCCTTCTCATATAGTTGATTTCTCTCTGATTTTTATTTCTCTGAATGCTTCGGGTGTTTATTTGGCGGATTCGCCCCGCTCAGATACCGCCACATTTTAGCGAGAGCTGAAGCCTCGTTTTCAAATATGCACTTCCATTTTTGATTGACATAAATTGAGACGTCGTTATCACACACGCTATCGCCAAATGGCAACAGGCAATATCAAATCGGCGAACACATTTGATAAAATCCGAGCTAAAAAATGTAGGTTTACGATCCAAAATGAACTTCAGGTCACACAAATTGTTAAAACAAAAATAACATGGTCTGAATTTTTCACCAGCCAGTCGGGCTAATGAAGGTAAATAATTTACCAGCCCGGTTCTTGTTTCACCAGCCACGGGCTACCAGGCGAGTGGGGAATTCGATGCCTGGGCAATTGCAAACGTTTTAATTAGTACCCAAGCCACCTATTTACTTTTGAACATCCTTATTTGCTGTTATTTACACTTATTCCAAGCTGCACTGCATAACAAACTAAAAGTAGAAAGGAATGGCTCACAAGTTCGTATATGTACAGGTAAATTTTCATTGTGTCATGGCTGTACGTCATGGCTCATCAAGATATCCGACCAGATCACACCACGTACATGTTTAACCCTTTCGCTGATTATTTCCCCTGACAAAAGTGACCTGCTGACTATCAATTCCCTGAGAAGTGTTAAAATTTGTAGATGTCTTTGGAATGTTAGAAATTGTGTTTGCGTCTGAGATTTGTAGAAAAACATAGGAACCCTGTCTCCACAATGCACACTCCAGTGTTATTTGCTCCAGTTTTATAGCAAAATAAATAAAAAGCATACAAAATTAGGTTTTACTGCAAGAGAATGCGCTTTCACCGGCTTTTTTGACTTGAAAACGTCAAAATTCAATGGAGAAATCGTCTTTTTTCACGCGCATTTGACAGTTTTTACCCCTCGGCCAAAATTTGGCCGAAGGGTATTGTCGTCATGTACGTCTGTCCGTCTGTCCGTCCGTCCGTCACACCTTTCTCGTTACCAAGATATCTTCAGAACGACTTACCCTAGGCACACCAAACTTGCAGTGCGCATCCGTATGCGTGTGACGCAGAACCCTATTGAATCTGGACCTGATTGGTTGGAAACTTTGGCGGCCATCTTTAATTTATGCGAAACCATCACAGCTTTCTCGTTACCAGGATATCTTTAGAACGACTTACCCTAGGCACACCAAACTTGCATTGCACATCCATATGCTCATGACCCAGAACCCTATTGAATCTGGACCTGATTGGTTGGAAACTTTGGCGGCCATATTTAATTTATGCGAAATCATTAATCTTGTGTATCTTAGGTACCATTTCACTGTTCCGTGTGTGAACTTGGTATAGATCATCGATGCATCAAGAAACTTCAAAGGAATGACCTAACCAGTTTCCCTGATTCGGTGGAAACCTTGGCGGCCATCTTTAATTTATGCAAAATTTTTAATGATATATATCTTTGATACCATTCAAGTGTTCTATACGAAACTTGGTATACAGCATCGATGTATCAAGAGACCTGCAATGTATAACCACATCAGTTCCTCTGAGTGGCAGGAAGGATGGGCGGCCATCTTTAATTTATGCGAAATCATTAATGATCTCTATCTCTGATACCGTTCGAGTGCTCGATGTAAAATTTGGCATATATCATCGATGCATCAATAGACTTACGATAAATGGCAGTTCTGGTGTTTCTGATTGGGCGGAAACCTTGGTGGCCATCTTTAATTTATGCAAAATCTTTGATGATGTATATCTTTGATACCATTTCAGTGTTCTATATGAACTTGGTATACAGCATCGATGTATCAAGAGACCTGCAATGTATAACCACATCAGTTCCTCTGAGTGGCAGGAAGGATGGGCGGCCATCTTTAATTTATGCGAAATCATTAATGATCTCTATCTCTGATACCGTTCGAGTGCTCGATGTAAAATTTGGCATATATCATCGATGCATCAATAGACTTACGATAAATGGCAGTTCTGGTGTTTCTGATTGGGCGGAAACCTTGGTGGCCATCTTTAATTTATGCAAAATCTTTGATGATGTATATCTTTGATACCATTTCAGTGTTCTATATGAAACTTGGTATACAGCATCCATGTATCAAGACACTTGCAATGAATAACCACATCAGTTTCTCTGAGTGGTGGGAAGGATGGGCGGCCATCTTTAATTTATGCGAAATCATTAATGATCTCTATCTCTGATAATTTTCAAATGCTCTATGACAAAATTTGGTATACATCATCGATGCATCAACAGACTTATGTAATGAATACCGACTTCTCTGATTGGACATAAACCTTAGAGGCCATTTCTAATGGCAAATTTTTTCATAATCTGTATATTTGTCACTTGACTGCTTGGTGTTCCTGAAGTCTTGCTTCAAATTGAATACATTATGAATGGCTGGCGCCCAGAGCCGAGGGGTTTTCAGATGCGCAGCTTCGTATTATCTCGAGTTTTAGTCGGGCGTTTTCGATGTTTGACCTCTCATTGGAAAGCATGACCTTTCCCCTTTCAAAAGATGACATCGCCTGGGACGGATGGCGAAAATAAAACGGAGGATACGATTGGATTAAAATGATGTAATTCCATCCTTCCACTGAAAGTTTCAGCCACTGTCTACGCTTGTCTTATCTTGTTGGCTGATAGAGGTCACTTTCTTCAAACTTGTTAAATAATATTGAAAATTAAGTAAGATTTCATTTAACTTGGTTGAAGAAACTATCCGTCGTCATACATGTAATTGAAGAAAATCAATTTTAGATAAGTTTTTTTTTTTTTCGATGAATTTTTTACCATATGTTCAGATTGGCATTCTAATGATGAAATTCTTAACACATTTTCAGATTGGCTTTCTAATAATGAAATTCTAAGTCCTGCATCTGGACACAATACTGTACATATGAAGAACTTACTGCCTCAATTTTTCGAAGTTGCATATCTTTTACATTCTCTAGGTTGGAGGGGTCACGTTTATAAGATCTTTTGGTTATTAGCGAGGATATTTGAGGGTTTACTTTTCATGAACCGCTCCGCTCAAGTTCAGATAATTCAGTTGTGTTAATATAGAAGAATAAGACTGTCAATATCACTAAATTCTGATTAGCTGTCAGAAAATATATAACTCATTTTGGTGAGTTTATATATTGCAATCTAACTGACCGTAATCTTGGCGCTTGGGAACCTGGAACCTAACGTGAATTGCTGAAGAGATATACATGTTACATGCACTTGTCAAACCCCAAAAGCCTGTGTGTCTGAATAGTAAAATAAAGTTTTTTATTTCTTTTAGTTTAAAATTTTAATGATCCAACTCTAGGTAACCTTTTATGTACCATGGACAGATTTGCTTCATTAATTGTGGGTGCCACATGTGTGTCTGTGATCTACATATAGATATGCATGGTTTTGAGTTACATCTGGGCTATGTTTAGGTTTTCCTGTATCAATCTAATTACTTATTTATTATATTTCTTAATATCAATGACATTTATTTCAAATTGTCCTTCAGGTTATAGACTCCCAAATTGTAATATGCAGCTATCCACCTGTTGTATTTCTATTTGATTTGATTCTACTTCCTGTTGGATAATTAATGAAGTCTCTCACTGACTCTGTCCACATTTCCCGACCATCTCTGTATTATTCATTTATGACGCAGTATAAATATGCAATATCTGCTATTTTGATGTTGCATGTTTTATTCATCATCTGTATCCATTGCTGTAGTGTTCGCAGTGCCTTCCAATAATAATACAATCACTAAGGCGTGAAATTGGTGGAACTAGTATAAAGCTAAGTAAAGGGTTTCTCTGTAACATTACTCTGTGCAATCACAGCTGAGAGCTAATTCCCCTTGTGAACAAGTATCTCACATAGTCAGCATAGGTGATTAAGGACAATGGTGTTGAATTACAGACCCCTAAGGTGTAGAACCACCACTAGCAGGAAAACCCATATGCAACCTGTTGTTAGAAGCTATTCTTATTCATCATCAGTCTGCAGGACTATAACTCAGGATGACTTGAGACAGGTTAGTAACAATAACAATGAAAACTTTACAAATGGTGATGCTGAAATATTAATGGCATTGTTTTCATTACTGAATAGCTATACAAGTAATTATGGCCTGCAAGTTCTGAATGTCATAAATCATGTTTATGTTCAAACCACTGTATCTTGGGGAAAATGGCTGACAATCTGTTATTTGCTATAGGGATTTTATTAATTTATCAGACTCTCCAAAGTAAATTGTGATTCAGAAACTGTTCAGAGTACTCGGATAATTATATATGTAACTTGCATGAGAATGACTGAAGAATGGAAGTAGTTGGATGCGGATGACCGCCTCTCATCGAACCAAATGTTTAATTTTTCTGTGTTGGACAGCATAGGAATGGGCTCCTTAATAATTCAACTCAGGAAAGGACCCCTCTCAAGAAATCCTGGTGAATCCCATGAAAACACTGAAGAAATCTCATCTCTCAAAGAAGGCCGAATTTGAATGTTTATAACAGTGAAAGGACACAATGCAAATGTTTTGACATGATCACAATGATGAAAACAAAACAAAAAAAATCTTATCTTCCTCCATATTTAGGAGAATAATACTTATAATGTATACTGAATTATTATGGCCCCCCCTCTAATTAGAGGGGGGCATATAGCAATCGCTTTGTCCGTCCATCTGTCTGTCCGTCCGAATTACTTGTCCGTGCGATATCTCGGTTAATGAGTGATGGACAGGATTGAAACTTGCATGGAATGTGGCCAGTGCCTCGTAGTTTTTTTCCGAGTTCCGGTATAATTTTCAAGAGTTATGGCCCTTTTTCTGAAATCTCTGTGAATGGGACTTGTCCGGGCTGGATCTTGGTTAATATTGTATGGACAAGTATGAAATTTGCATGATATGTGGT